>CAJPEV010004363.1:0-22785 GCA_905338385.1 Darwinula stevensoni | reverse complement strand
CTCATTAAAGGCCGCTCTCTGTCAAAAAAGGAATATAGAATTAACAGCTAAAAGTAATAACGGGAGAGATCCAGGCGTGGTGGCGAGCGTGCCTGCACACTCGTCCTCACGCCTGAGTCATGGGTCATGGGCAGCGCTCTTTGGAGCGATCATGTGCCCATTCTGGTTAATTGTAACTTTTCACATCAGCCCCCATCTTCCACTAACATCCCCCAATTAGATTTTCGTAACGCCGACAGGCATAGTTTCCAGGATAACGTCGAGACTCTCCTTCCCGACTCTCTCCAGCTTGATTCCGTCCCCCAACTCGAGGAAGCTGTCACTCTCATCACTGAAGTGATTCAAACTACCCAGGAAATAGCCGTGCCCATGCTGTCTCCCTCCAGTAAACCGCACTCCCTATCCCCCCAAACTCTCTCCAAGATTAATGAACGGTGGAAACTCCGTTGCCTGTTTTATCGTAATAAAGACCCCACCCTTAAACCAGTGATAAATAAACTTAATCACGAGATTAAAGCCCTCATTAAGAGCGAGAGAGCTCAGTACTGGAATAACTTTTGTGCGCAACTTAACAATGAAGAGGATCCAGCAAACTTTTGGAAACTATTAAGAAGAGTTGGCAATCCTAGAAATGACCATGATAGACCCCTTAAATACGATGGCGGGACTCACTGCACTGATGAGAGCAAAGTCTCAGTTTTTGCATCAACCCTGCTGGAAGCTATGACTGAACCCCCCAGCTCTCTAGGACCCGACCCCCTAGAGGAAAGCCTCGATCTCGAAAATAAAATAGTAAACTTTTCTCTCTATAACCTCATTCCTGTGCCTGAGCAGCTCTCTCCTGCCCAGGAAAATCTGATAAGCGAAATATCGCCGGAAGAGATCGAGGCCGCGATCAAAGTCTCTCCTAATAAAGCCCCTGGCCCTGATAATATTTTCGTAAATAGTATTAAGCACCTCTCTGAGCGTGCCCTTAACTCTCTCTACCTGGTCTATAACGCCTGTCTCCGCCTAGGCCATGTCCCTCTAGGGTGGAAGTCCGCTATAATTACAATGATCCCGAAGCCAGATAAGGACCTGTCAGACCCCTCTTCCTACCGCCCCAATAGCCTCCTCAGCTCCCTTCAAAAACCCTTAGAAAGATTTCTTAATTCTCGTCTCCATGACTACCTATAACTGAATAACATGCTCTCTCCTTCACAGACAGGCTTTCGTAGGAATCTTTGCACTACCGATCAGCTCGTTCGGCTCCATCATGACGCACTGGTGGCTGTCCATGGAAAAAAGCACCTTCTTGCTCTCTTTTTCGATGTCACTAAAACAATTGATAAGATTTTGCATGCAGGGCTAATCTATGAACTTTTCTCTCATTTTAAAATCCCCCTGAAGCTTCTAAGATGGACAGCCTCCTATCTGACTGAGAGATCTTTCAGGGTGAGGGTCGGGAACTCATTGTCCGAGTTCCGCTCCCCCACCGCGGGAGTTCCGCAAGGCTCCGTAATTGCACCCCTTCTTTTTATTCTCTACGTTAATGATCTTTCTAACTCTATCCCACGTAAACTTAATATCTGTACCAGCCAATACGCTGACGACACTGTCCTCTGGCTCTCAGGCAGAGAGGTCACCGCCCTCGAGACGCGGGCCCAGGCGGCGCTTAACGCTCTGTCAAAATACTGTCGCAACTTGCGCATTAGCATGAATCCCTCCAAATCCTACCTGCTATCGTTCGCCCGCGACAGAAAACCCCATACAGTAAACGTCCACATGGACGATGTGCTCATTCCGCCCTCGCGCATCACCAGATTTCTTGGAGTAAACTTTGATAGCCACCTCAGATGAAACAATGATGTTAAAGTAATCCGCTCGAAAGTATCTAGAAAACTTAACTGCTTAAAAATTCTGGCCGGGGCAAATAAATGTGAACCTCATGCAATATTGAAATTATATGTAACTTACCTCCGCCCGGTCCTAACGTACTCGTTCGCAGCTTGGGCCAAATGTCCCGAGGCAGTCATCAGTCAGCTAGAAGGCATTGAACGAGCTGCTATCAAATACGCCTTCCGCCTCCCGTTTTGCTTTCCTAACTCTTTCATTTATGGAATAAGCGGACTCACCCCTCTTTCTCGGTACGCTTCCGAACTACCTTTCAATTATCATAATGACGCTAAAAGGCCAGGGGATATTAAAGAAATTCCTGAAAGATTAAATAAGAAATTCACTATAGGGCGCTTCAAGCACAGTAAAACCGATCCTTAAAATAAAATCTTAGAACGATTAGGAAAAACCACTAACTGACCATCTCCTGACCCATCAACCATCCCGCTCTCATCGTTCCTGTGTCAACAGTGTTTTTTTTTTCTGGGGCACCTGAACTGATGAGGGTTGAAATCAACCTTTTTTCTCTCTTACTCGATCTTGACTTCACTTCCTGACCGCTCCTATTCCTTCGCGCAGTGCTTTTTTTTCTGCCGCGGAAGAATATCATGAGCGAACTCTCTCTCAAAGGGATTTTTCACTTCATTCCCTCATTCCATCCTCTTACTTTCTCTCTCATCCTTCACTCAATCGCTCATCTCTCTTCCCTTCTTCTATTCCTCGTTCTCAGCATGAAAAAAAAATACAGACCTCTCTCACTCTCACTTTAGCGGCCACTCCTAGATTTCATTCTTCAAACTTCTTTCCCATGGCTCAATGTCGCAAATGACAACCTGCTTCATCTATTCTCACCAGGGCGCCTCATGAGGCCCTTCCGGCCAGCTGGCACCTGGAGACACCTACTCTTCCTATGGGGCCTGAATACTCTAAACAACTTCCGACAGGATGTAAACCTACTAAAATCGTAATGAAGTAAATTAAAACGTAAGAAAATAAAAGCGTAAACTGGCAGGGCGTAAACTAAACTTCTTCAGAATCAAGTTCACCTAAAACATAATAAGCCCCAAATCTACTAACCAATTAAATGATAGGATCTTATTGTTCTTGCTTATCTGTAAACGCCGCTCTTTGTCATTAAAGAAAATAGAAATACCAGCTAAAAGTAAAAACGGGAGAGATCCAGATGTGGAGGCGAGTGTGCGTTAAGCACACTAGTCCTCACGCCTGAGTCTTGGGTCACCTTCCCATGGCGTTCAGAACAGCTTCTCCAGGGTTTTGCACTCTGCCAGTCCTGGTGTTGGGAGGATCTCACCATGGTGGGCGGGAGTCATGTGGCGGTCCACCACTGACAGCGGTGCCCACCATTCACTTAGCAACTTTTATTTAAAAAAAAAAAATGAATAACATGCTCTCTCCTTCACAGACAGGCTTTCGTAGGAATCTTTGCACTGCAGATCAGCTCGTTCAGCTCCATCATGACGCACTGGTGGCTGTCCATGGTAAAAAGCACCTTCTTGCTCTATTTTTCGATGTCACTAAAGTTTTTGATAAGGTTTGGCATGCAGGGCTAATTTATAAACTTTTCTCTTATTTTAAAATCCCCCTGCAGATTCTAAGATGGACAGCCTCCTATCTGACTGAGAGATCTTTCAGGGTGAGGGTCGGGAACTCATTTTCCGAGATCCGCTTCCCCCCCGCGGGAGTTCTGCAAGGCTCCGTAATTGCACCCCTTATTTTTATTCTCTATGTTAACGATCTTTCTAGCTCTATCCCACGTAAACTTAATATCATTAATAATTATGCAAGTATTGGGCGGGAAGATGATGGCTTGCGGGCAGGGGCTCGGCAGCCCCTGGAAGGGTTGCAGAACGGGTAAATGTTTTTTCAGGAGGGGATGGGGAGTGGAGGACACGGATAGGAGGTTGACAACGGCCACACCACTCTGAAACGCACCGGTTCTCGTCCGATCACCGAAATTATGTTTTTATAAGATACTTCATTCGTGAAAGTAAAAATACAAATGTAGGGACTGATTCATTTCAAAATATCCATGATTGGAATGACTATGTACAGTATAATCTTGATCGATTGAAGCGGTTGGGTGTGACTTTAGTATCCAGCATGTTTCAGCTTAGGACATGTGCAATCAATCTGTTTTAAGAAAGAAAGGCAATATTGGTAAGCAGAAAATGAGAAATGAACATGTTTGACTCAATTGAAAATGAAGGTTGAGTTGTTCTCAGCAATGGCAATTGGGTTCCATTGGGCATTGAAGGCATCCGTTTCTTGATTTATGTTGCAGATGTTGTTGAAGCTGGTTCTTATTGCTGTAAATAATATTTTCTGAAAAATAGATACATATGGTTGAATATTGGAGACTCCATTTAGGGATGCGATATAGGTTTTATAAATAGAGCTTTTTGCTTATTGTGATAAGGTAGTCAACCAGAATTTTATCTTGTTGTGGGACGTTACTTCTATTAGGAAAGATGTAATTGAGAAAAAGTTAATCATCTAAGAAAATTGTGGGGTGTATCTTATGCAAAGTTTTTGCAGGTAATTTCTCATTGGAGTCAAGGATGGACATGAAAGGAACATATGAGCTAATGTTCCGATAGATTTATAGAAGGGACAAGGTGAGGAATCAATCAGTTTTATTTTGTTTAGGTGCACATGGCCAGCATGAGGGAGTCTCCATGAGATATCACCATCTTTTTTAACGGATGGTAACCGATATGATGCTTTCCATATAATAGGGATATCACTTTAGCTCGTGAGGAACGTCTCCAGTCTGTGCTTAGGGAAGTTCACTTTCTATTTTGCATGAACAAGACTGAGAGTAAGATAATAAATGGAGTTTCGGTTAATGGAAGAGAAAAATATTCGTTATTGATTGTCAGGCGAGAGTAAAAGCAGTTGAGAAACAAACTTATTTGAAAAGTGCGCTTTGGTGGAATGGGAGTGGTCATTAGTAACATTAGGGAGTGTTCTCTTGAACTTTTCCATGTCTAGGCAGAGTTGTCGGTCAGTTTGGGGAGAGATCTCATCAGCGGAGACCAATGTATGAGTTTCTACCCATCCATCTTCATTAATGAGTTGTTTCATATTGTGAAGACCAGTTTTGGCCCAAGCAACTGAAGGAGTGATGTTAAGGTTAAGAAGGGCAAGATTTTCAGTCAGGGTTTTGAAGGTACAATCAGCAAAAGAAAAATGTTTAGATTGAGTTGAATATTCAAGGAAAACCAAAGAGGGAGGAGTTTACTATAGTGTTCTGGCAGGAGGTGGGTACAAGGAGTTGACTGTTTGGATAAGATAAATGCTCCAAGGTTTGGTGGAGTTATTTTGCAGGCTTGACAGAAGAAGTAAAGGAAGAAGTCAGAAGGATGAGAAGATGTATCCAGTAAGAAACGTCTAATATGGGTGAGACTAAAAGCTTGACGCCTCGCTTCTATAGAAACTAGGCCTTGACCACCGGAGATGAGTGGCCTTTGCAAATAGATGGGGTGAAGCCAATGGTGTTTTTGCCAAATTATATTTCTAAATTTGTGCTCAAGTTTAGGGATGAAATCAGAAGGTGGATCAAGGCCTTTCTAGAGAGTGCCAAAGACGTGTGCCAAGTAATTGATTAACGATTAATATTCGACCGCGGTTGGACATGCTCTTGAAGCGATGAGCCCATTTACGTATATAGCGGTCAATTTTTAACTCTATTTCAGTCCAGTTCTTTTGTTCGAAGGAAGGGGTTCCTAAGAAGACTCCTAAGAATTTATTACCATCTTTTTGCCAGTGGAAGTTACCAGGAGAATCTGATCTGGAGCGCCAGGCTCCACAGAAAAGGCCAACCGTTTTCTGAACATTCTATGCAGGAATTTGAGGCATTAGCAAAGGTTTCATAGGTGTCAGAAACGATTGAAAAACTTGAGTCGGAAGAGATAATGACAGAGATGTCGTCAGCGTAAGCAGAGACAACTAAAGGGCTGGATAAAAAAGGAGGTTGAAGGGAGGAGGTACTGAGACGATGTCGAAGCCTTTTTGTGCCTTACAAAAAGGGTTCGATGGAAATTGAATAAAGGAGGCCAGACATGGGATCACCTTGACGGATTCCACGTCTGAAGGGAAGAGGGGCAGATAGAAATATTCCAACTCTAATGAGAAACTGATTGTTACTGTATAAAAGCTGAATCGATTTTAAAATTTCAGGAGGAAAGCCGAACTTTTGCAGAGTATAAAAAAGGTAATCATGGTTGACACGCTCAAAGGCTTTTTCCTGATTAAGGGGAATAATGGCAAGTGGAGAGTCATTCAAATTTGCAAACGAAATACTGTCACGAATCAAGTGTATGTTGTCATGTATAGTTCTTTCTGGTATGCAGTATGATTGACCTTTGTGAATGATTGATGAAATAACTTTACGGAGTCTAATAGTCTTTTTCCTTCTCCTCCGAGGTATCGGAGGTGGAAACGAGGAGCGTGTCGCCCCGAATCCTATACGCGTCGGTCTCGGAAAAGGGAAACAAGGAACACCAGGAAAACCGCGAGAGACGAGAGGAATTTACCCGACGGAAATGGGGAGTTTGAACGCCAGGCTCGGACGTAAAGGCGTGTCTCGCTATCAGCTCCCATTCTCAGCCTGGAACGGTTTCCTCCAGTAAAACTCGTGCTGCTCCCAACCACTCGCTCCCCAATTCTGTTCAGCCCCATCATTTTCAAAATCCTATTTTATCCATGCCCTCCCGCCAAAGAACCAACAATGGATCGCCTTTGTTCGTGCGTTTTCAAACGCCTTCCCAACCGTCCGACTGCTCGATATGCGAGCAACTCGAAATGCAGGGGTTCGTCCTGAGCCTCGAAAAGGCCTCAGACATCCCAAGGATATGCAGCAGGTGGAGCGAGTCCGGAATTGTCGGCGAGGCTTTCCCTGCGAAGGCAAGGCTCCCCCTAATTAAATTTATTGTAAAAGGAATCGGCATTAACGAAGATCTCGAAATCTTGCGCCATGTACTTAGGACAAAGCAAGGAATTTCCCTCCACGAAGGAGGCCTCACGCGCATGAGGAAAACCAAAACCCGGCGCCCCTCTTCCTCTCATTCCTATTAAAGCCCTCGACGCGGATACCGCCCGTGCACTGGTTCAATCCGGAACACTCCAGGTAGATTGCCTGCGCCTGAAGGTCGGGGAGTTCGTTCTCCAACCGCGCATTATCAAATGCTTCAAATGCCTGGAGTACGGCCATTACATCGGCCAATGCAAAGCTGATCGAAACAATTGCTCCTTCTGTGCAGGTAAAGGCGATGCGCAGAGAAACTGCCAGGCGAAGCTCAACGGCTTGCACCCTAAATCCATACCCCCCCCAGCTCTCTAGGACCCCAGCTCTCTAGAGGAAAGTCTCGATCTTGAAAATAAAATAGTAAACTTTTCCCTCTCTAACCTCATTCCTATGCCTGAGCAGCTCTCTCTTGCCCGGGAATATCTCATACGTGAAATATCGCCGGAAGAGATCGAGGCCGCGATCAAAGCCCCTGGGCCTGCTAATATTTCCGTAAATAGTTTTAAGCATCTTACTGAGCGTTGACGTTAGGTCCTAGACAGTAAGCAATTAAGATAGTAAGAAAAAAAATAAACGAACAAAAATACGGAAATATTTAGCTTTAAGAGGGTTAGGCGTACCCTAAAATTAAGGAACGCTAGACCTCGACACGTGATATCGAAATGGGCGAAGTCGCCTCTTGATGTCACTAACTATCTTGACTAGATTCTTGAGCGTGCCCTTCAACAACTCTACCTCGTCTATAACGCCTGTCTCCGCCTCGCCATGTCCCTCTAGGGTGAAAGGCCAAGCGTTAAGCGCCGCCCAGGCGGCGCTTAACGCTTTGTCAAAATACTGTCGCAACTGGCGCATTAGCATGAATCCCTCCAAATCCTCCCTCCTCTTGTTCGCCCGCGACAGAAAACCCTAAAGAGTAAACGTCCACATGAACGATGTGCTCATTCTGCGCTCGCGCTTCACCAGATTCCTTGGAGTAAACTTTGATAGCCACCTCAAATGGAATAATCATGTTAAAGTATTCCGCTCGAAAGCATCCAGAAAACTAAACTTAAAAATTCTGGCCGGGACTAATAAATCTGAACCTCATGTAATTTTATAATTATATTTAACGTACCTCCGCCCGGTCCTAACGTACGCGTTCGCAACTTGGGCAAACTGTCCCGAGGCAGTCAATAGTCAGCTGGAAGTAATCGAACAAGCTGCTATCAAGTACGCCTTCCGCCTCCCGTTTTTCTTTCCTAACTCCTATATTTATAGAATCAGCGGACTCACCCCTCTCTCTCAGCACTCTTCCGAGCTAGCTTTCAATTATTATAATGACGCTAAAAAGCCAGGGGACATTAAAGAAATTCCTGAAAGATTAAATAAGAAATTCACCATGAACCATCCAGCTCTCATCGTTCTTGTGTGAACAGTGCTTTTTTTTCTGGGCCACCTGAACTGATTTGGGTGGAATACCAACCTCTTTTCTCACACACTCGATTTTCATTGCACTTCCTGTCTCCTCCTATTCCTTCGCGCAGTGCTTTCTTTCTGCCGCGGAGGAATATCATGAGCGCACTCTCGCTCAAAGGGATTTTTCATTTCCTTCCCTCACCCCCTCCTCTCACTTTCTCTCTCATCCTCCACTCACTCGCTCCTCTCTCTTTTCTTCTTCTATTCTTCGTTCTGATCATGAAAAGAAAAATACAGACCCTCTCACTCTCACTTTAGCGGCCACTCCAAGACCTCATTCATTAAACTCCTACCGAATTAGAATTGCTTTCTAGAGAGAGAAGACAGGTGGGGGAGAAAGCGGCGACGCGCCAATAGAAATATCAGGAGGGGGGAATCAAAAGCGGAGCCTTTGATGCTAATAAAAAAATAAGAAAAAGAGAGAAGCGTCAAAGGGACGAGAAAAAAATCAATACAGGGTGCCCCAAAAAAAAGGACAGTCATTCCAACTCGCATTTTAGGTGTGATGTTTTTAAGGATATTTTTTTCTGGTTGCATATAATGGACAGGAGAAAGACAGGTACAAAATTCATTTTTTTTAGAAGGCCGATTTTTCGTAACCGAAATTCAATCAATTTTTCTTCAGTCATCCTTCATTATATTTCAAATCGGAAGATAGGCATTTTGTAGCTGTGTCTTTCTTCTATCCATTATATGGAACTAGAAAAAATATTCATGAAAGCATCACACAAATAATGCGAGTTGAAAAGAGTGCCTCTTTTGGGCCACCTTGTAGAAGAGGCGCCAGTTGAAGTCGCGTGGACTCCTCCTTCTCCTGCAACTAACTTGTACACAGACACACACAATCACCCGCACGCACAAGTGGATGTGAGACGGGAGGGAGGTCCAAGAAAGAAGAGCCGCGCGAGGATTCAAGATTTAATGCAAATCGGGAATTAAAACCTCGCGTTCTCTATCACCTGGGAGAAAGTAAGCAATCTTGGTGTCATTTGATCCCTGAAACATATGTCTATTTTCGCGTGGATCGTCGAACTTTGAGAGCGAACGGTTGGAGGAAACTATGCGCAACTGCGCCAAAAGATGGATCAGGATAGCCTCCAAAAAGGGTAGCATGCTTTTCTCGATAGAAAATTTCTACGAGGAATGAGAGCGAAAAAACAGAATCAGAAAACGGAAATTTTCTCAGTTAAATTTTCTCATGGCGTCTCGATCACGACGGTTACATGCATGTATTTATTTTTTTTCCACTTAGCGTGATATCTTCTAATGAGAATGGCACCAATTTGACGTTTCTGCGACCAATGGTTGGGGAGAGGCAAATTTTCAAAGAGAGGCATGTAAATCGTGACCTTTGACCTCAAATCACGTCCCCGGGCGTGACCGCAGAGTCAGCAATCGGGTTCAAGGCCATTTTTTGAGGTCCCTTACAACAATTATGAAGCGGAATTTCGATCCAGTGGGGTCTATTTTCATCTTCCCATAGTACCATAGTACCTTTCCCATAGTACTCAGGTTTGGTTGGTAATTTGATGGGAGACCGCCTGGGAACACCGAGTGCTATTGGCTTTTTATTTTTTTCCAATTCATCCAATTCCTAGACGTGTGGGAAGAAGATTCGCGTTGCGCGAGAACGCGAGGTCGTCTATGTAAGCTCGTGGGAGTGCCTGATTCACATGCCAACGGCCATACCACGCTGAACGCACCGGTTCTCGTCCGATCACCGAAGTTAAGCAGCGTCGGGCTCGGTTAGTACTTGGATGGGAGACCGCTTGGGAACACCGAGTGCCATTGACTACTCGTTTTCTTTTTTTTTCCCTTCTCCTCCGAGGAATCGGAGGTGGAAACGAGGAGCGTGTCGGGTGCGAATCTGATGCGCGTCGGTCTCGGAAAAGGGAAGCAAGGAACGCAAGGAAAACCGCGAGAGACGAGAGGAATTTACCCGACGGAAAATGGGGAGTTTGAACGCCAGGCTCAGACGTAAATCCTTGCTTGATACTTTTCTGTGCCTACTCGTGGATGTTCCTTGTGCTTCACCGTTCCGTTCGTTGGAACCTTTTCTTTACTTCTTCTCGGTTGTGATTCACCTACTAGTCCTTGCGAACTCAGTTTTGAGACCATCATCTCGAGAAATACCTCGCCTGATCTGCTGCACCAGGATCCGTTCTTCAAAAACGGCTAAGTCTCTGACAATTCCATTTGGCCTATACTCCATGCTTGTGTAACCTAATCCCTTGCACTCTTATCATTCTTTTTACTGCATAATTCTTTACGGTTTGTTTTTCTCCGATTAATATTACAGCGTTTGTATTCTTGCGCGTCTAGGCACGCCGCTGGCCATTCTGAAGTATAGTGTCTTTAGAGTGTGTACTCCTCTCCCTGCTGATCTAGGTGCGCCGCTGCCCTTCCACATGGCGGCCGCCATGCGGCCGCGTGCGTAGCCCTTGCCTTGGCCTATGGTTTTAATATTAGTCATTATCCTTTAGTCTCCTAGACACTTGTTTTCAGCCTCTTTCTTTGTCAACTTTTCATATTTCCTCGCCTAGCCTAGGCTTACACCCCCAATTGTAGTTAGCGTTTGGGTACTCTCACCCCCACTTCCTGTGTTACCCTGCCAGCTCCATCTGGAACATCCCGGATGTCTCCTCATCTCCTGAGGAGCTCCGGTATCCCTCCCCCCCCCCCCCCCGCACTTCCATTCCCTCACGCACCTGAAGTGTTATCACTTCAACCAAACACCAAGTCCAAATACCTCCCCCTCCGGCTTCATTCCTGATACACGAAAGTTCGTGAACAAAGGCGTGAGCCGAGAGGACGACCCGGAGGACCTTGCCACTGAGCTTAGAGAGCTCGGGTTTGAAGTGGCCAGGCTCCCCAGAATGAGGGAAAACCTCAACCGGTGAGGCACTCAATTGCCTTCTCTTAAGACTAAGGCTGATATTATGTCAGCCAGCTTTTAAAAGGAAGGCCACATTAACATCGGCCCCCTTAGATTCATAATTGAGCCCTTTCAGGTTAGGCCACGAATGCTGCCTTAGGTGCCACCAGTATGGCCATGCTAAAGCCAAATGCATGAGAAAAATCAGCTGGGTCATTTGTGCGAGAGACCACGAGGCCTTCTCCTGTCCCAACAGGGCATCTGGGGTCTGAAGGTGCATCACCTGCAAGGGAAGCCATAGGGCTGACTCAAGAGTCTGCCCCAGTCGTACCGCCCACATGGGGCTTCTAGCCAAGAAATTCCCCACCTCGAATTTGACCATATCGTATGCAGCAGTCATTGCCAAAAGATCCAGTCCACCTGTGCCTGTCCCTGCTCCCCTTCCCGAAGCCCCTGTCCCGCCGCCTTCCCCTCTTCCATCCCCCAACCACCCAAGCCCTCCTCTCCCAACAAACCCATCAAACCCGAAACACCCATTCCTCCACCTGAACCCACAATCCCCCATAAGCTTATCTCTACCCTCATAGAACTAGCATTTAAGTGCTTTCAAGTCTTGAGTGAGTGCGCGTGGGACTTGAAAACCGCCATTAGCCGCATAATCATAGTCCTAACTGAAGTTCTTCTTTCCAACAAACCATGAAGGTCCTACCTGTGCATGCCCTGACCATCCTCCATGTTAACCAATGGTTTTAACGTTAAAAGAGCTGAGTTCTTAAACTACCTTGAAGAGGTCAAGCCTCATATCATTTGTGTCAGCGAACTCAAGCGCAAAACGCCCCCTTGTATTAAAGGATTCTGTTCTTTTAAACCTCCCCACCCCAATAGGCCCTATAATGGAGGCTCTGCCATTTTCATCTCTGATAAGCTTGATGCTAAGGACATTACAACTTCCCAGCCTACTGCTACTAATATCGAACTAATAGGAATTAACATTAAAGCAAATGGAACTAAAATAAACGTCTTTCACCTTTCCTGCCCACTCTCAACCTTGACTCAATCCGACCTTGACCGTCTCCCGAACAACCTCCTGGACCCTACCCTCCTTATAGGTGACCTGAATGCCCCTAGCCCCATCCTCTCCTTCTGTGACAGGACCAAGCAACATGGACGACTCATCTCCTCCTTCCTTGACAACTCTGACTTTTCCCTCATCAGCAGTCCCGAACCAACTCACAGCTCCTTCTCAAACCTTGACTCCCCACCCTACAGGCTTGACCTGACGCTTGCCAACCCCTACATCCTCCGCCTAATCCATGACTGCTGCACAGGAAAAGACCTGGGATCTGATCACCTTCCCATCCTTGTGACAATCAACCTGTCCCTGCAGGAAAGAGCGTCAGCACCCTGGACAACACCTGATTTCCCCAGAGCCGACTGGACCCGATTCCAACTGACCCTTGACACCTGTCTCCCAGACTCTCTCTCCATCCTGTCCACTGACATCCTCTCTGCAACCCAACTCATCACTGAGGCGATCCAAATAGCCCAGGATGACTCCATCCCCGCCTTGACTACGGAAACCTCCAGACCATACCTCCTCTCCCCAACCACCCTTTCCTTAATTAAGAAACGAAGGGCCACTAGATACAAATTCCATCTAACTAAAGCTCCTTGCCTTAAAAAAGCTATTCTTGATCTCAACAGGGAAATCTCTTTGCAACTTAAACTAGATGATAACTACTACTGGGACAACTACTGTAACTCTCTTGATGAAGAAACTGAACCTAAAAGCCTTTGGAAATTATTTAAAAGAATAGGCAAACCTAGTAACACCTCTTCCAGGCCTCTCCGTCATGAAAACATGACATCAACCACTTCTCAGGAAAAAGCTGACATCTTTGCAGCCTCCCTGGGAGCCACAATGACTTGCCCCCCCCCCCCCTCTGCTCTCCCGGCAGAAGCCTCAAAAGAGGAACTAGAGCTCGATGCAATAATATAATTCTTACTCTCCCTCAAAGGTAAATGAGATTGAACCTACCCATGAGCTACTAGGCCCAATAACTATTGAGGAAATAATTAAAACCATTCTCCCTCTACCTAACAAAGCCCCAGGACCTAATAAGATTTGCAACAAAGCCCTCCCTCCAATGCTTGCTTAATATGTAGATATTTTCCCTCAAACTGGAAGTTGGCTCTCGTGACAATGATCGCAAAGCCGGAAAAAGATCTAAACCTTCTTCTTATCGGCCCATTAGCCTCCTTAGTCTACTGGGGTGGAGGGAGGCTGCGCAGAAAGGGCCCTTCCTCGCCTGCACCCTCAGTTGCCTCAAATCCTTTTCCTCGCTCAAGGCGACAGCTTTCTCCTGTACTGGCCTCGCCATCCCCACCTGCAAGAGGCGAAGAGCAAGAGGTGAAGCTCGTCTCCGCGCCCCCCCCCCCGACCCGCATGGACAACACCGCCCGCGTGTCAGGCCGCCCTCGCTCCCTTCGCGCCCGCCTCGCGTCAGCTTGTAACTGCAGCCCCGATTCCCGTCGCGCCGCCCTCGCGTCCCTCCGCGGCATCAGCGCCAGCGTCCGTCGCTGTCGCAGCACCCGCTGTCATCGCGATCGATCCCGCCTCCGCCCACGCCGTTCATGCGTCTCCCGAGCGAGACGCGGTCATCCAGCTGCTCCTGCAGCAAGTGCAGAGTAACATCCCCGCTCCAAGCGTACGTCTTCTCCCTTTCGAGGAGGAGGAAGGGGGAGTTTGAACGCCAGGCTCGGACGTAAAGGCGTGTCTCGCTCAAGGTAAGGGGTTAAAGCTGTTCCAGCTTGATACCTCACCCACCACAGCAGGGAAGTGCGGAACCACTTTGCCAGGGTTACTCCCTGGAAGTGACTCCCCGAAACCCAACTTGAGGTTGTCTTTCCCTATCCTTTCCGATGCACCTATTCCTGGTTGCATACCCCTAAGACCAAAGATGAAAAGCTCGAAAAAGAACAACAATGTTCCTGAGAACTCCATCTCCCACACCCCCAAACCTAAGAAAACTGGAAAGGTCCTCGAGCCTCATGAAGCTAGTACTCTCATGGGAATAACAATTCAAAATCTCCCATCTCAAAATCAATCAATTCAAAATCTCCGCCCCGATTCCCCTCGCGCCGCCCTCGCGTCCCTCCGCGACATCAGCGCCAGCGTCCGTCTCTGTCGGAGTACCCGCTGTCATCGCGATCGATCACGCCTCCGCCCACGCCGCTCATGCGTCTCCCGAGCGAGACGCGGTTATCCATCTGCTCCTTCAGCAAGTGCAGAGTATCATCGCTGCTCTGCACGCGTATGGCTTCTCGCTTTCTCTTCCCGCCCCACCACCTACCGTCCTTCCCTCCTCTACTAACTAATGACCTCTAATCTTGTCTCCTTTCTAAACTTAAATTGTAATTCTTTCCAAGGCAAGCGACCGAAAATATTGCATTGAATTGAACAAATTAAGCCCGTCATCATTTGCTACAACGAACTTAAATGTAAAAAAACACCTACCATTAGGAACTATTACTGTTACAAGGAACTATCGCTTTTACGTCCAGACTCTCCTCCCCGACTCTCTCCAGCTTGATACCGTCACCAACTGGACGAAGCTGTCACTCTCCTCAATGAAATGATTCAAACTGCCAAGGATATTGCCGTCCCAAAGGTATCTCCCTCCAGTAAACCCTACGCTCTTTCCCCCCAAACTCTCTCTAAGATTAATGAGCGGGAAACTCCGTCGCCTGTTTTAACGTAATAAAGACCCCACCCTTAAAGCAGTTATAAATAAACTTAGACACGAGATTAAAGCCCTCGTTAAGAGCGAGAGCGGTCAGTACTGGAATAATTTTTGAGGATCCAGCAAACTTTTGGAAACTATTCAGAAGAGTTGGCAATCCGAGAAATAACCATGATAGAACCCTTAAATACGACGGCGGGACTCACTGCAGTGATGAGAGCAAAACCTCAGTTTTTGCATCAACCCTGCTGGAAGCTATGACTGAACCCCGCAGTTCTCTAGAACCCGACCCGCTAGAGGAAAGCCTCGATCTGGAAAATAAAATAGTAAACTTTTCCCTCTCTAACCTCATTCTTATGCCTGAGCAGCTCTCTCTTGCCCAGGAAAATCTGATAAGTGAAATATCGCCGGAAGAGATCGAGGCCGCGATCAAAGTCTCTCCTAATAAAGCCCCTGGCCCTGATAATATTTTCGTAAATAATATGAATCACCTCCCTGAGCGTGCCCTTCATTCTCTCTACCTCGTCTATAACGCCTGTCTCCGCCTAGGCCATGTCCCTCTAGGGTGGAAGTCCGCTATAATTACAATGATCCCGAAGCCAGATAAGGACCTGTCAGACCCCTCTTCCTATGGCCCCATTAGCCTCCTCAGTTCCCTTCAAAAACTCTTAGAAAGAATTCTTACTTCTCGTCTCCATGACTATTTAGAACTGAAAAACATGCTCTCTCTTTCACAGACAGGCTTTCATAAGAATCTCTGCACTACCGATCAGCTCGTTTGGCTCAATCCACTTTTGGCCGTCCATGGTAAAAAGCACCTTCTTGCTCTCTTTTTCGATGACCCCAAAGCCTTTGATAAAGTTTGGCATGCAGGGCTAATCTATAAACTTTTCTCTCATTTTAAAATCCCCCTGCATCTTCTAAGCTGGACAGCCTCCTATCTGACAGAAATATTTCTGGGTGAGGGTTGGGAACACATTTTCTGACATCCGCTCCCCCACCGCGGGAGTTCCGCAGGGCTCCGTAATTGCACCCTTTCTTTTTATTCTCTACGTTAACGATCTTTCCAGCTCTATCCCACGTAAACTTAATATCTGTACCAGCCAATACGCGGACGACACCGCCCTCTGGCTCTCAGGCAGAGAGGTCACCGCCCTCGAGTCGCCGGCCCAGGCGGCGCTTAACGCTCTGTCAAAATACTGTCGCAACTTGCGCATTAGCATGAAACCCTCCAAATCATCCCTCCTCTTGTTCGCCCGCGACAGAAAACCCCATACAGTAAACCTCCACATGGACGATGTGCTCATTCCGCGCTCGCGCTTCACTAAATCCCTTGGAGTAAACTTTGATAGCCACCTCAGATGGAATAATCATGTTAAAGTAATCCGTTCGAAAGCATCCAGAAAACTTAACTTCTTAAAAATTCTGGCCTGGACTAATAAATGTGAACCTCATGTAATTTAAAAATCATATGTAACGTTCCTCCGCCCGGTCTGAACGTACGCGTTCGCAACTAGGGCCAACTGTCCCGAGGCAGTGATCAGTCAGCTAGAAGTCATCGAACGAGCTGCTATCAAGAACGCCTTCCGCCTCCCGTTTTGCTTTCCCAACTCCTATATTTAAAGAATCAGCGGACTCACCACTCTCTCTCAGTACGCTTCCGAGCTAGCTTTTAACTATTATAAGGACGCTAAAAGGCCAGGGGACATTTAAAAAAATTACTGAAAGATTAAATAAAAAATTCACTATAGGGCGCTTCAAGCAGAGTAAAACCTATCCTTATAATAAAATCTTGGAACGTTTAGGAAAAACCACTAACGGATCTTCTCCTGAGACCTGAATCATCCCGCTCTCATCGTTCCTGCGTCAACAGTGCTTTTCTTTCTGGGGCACCTGAACTGATGAGGGTGGATACCAATCTCTTTTCTCTTTCGCTCGATTTTCACTCCACTTCCTTTCTCTTATTCCTTTGCGTAGTGCTTTTTTTCTGCCGCGGAGGAATAGCCTGAGCGCACTCTCGCTCAAAGGGATTTTTCGCTTCCTTCCCTCACTCCCTCTTCTCACTCTCCCTCTCATCCTCCAATCACTCGCTTCTCTCTCTTTTCTTCTTCTATTCTTCGTTCTGAGCATGAAAAAAATAATAATAATAAAAATACAGACCCTCTCACTCTCACTTTAATGGCCACTCCAAGACCTCATTCCTCAAACTCCTCTCCCACGGCTCCATGTCTCAAATAACACCCTGCTCCTGCTCTTCTAACTAGGGCGCCTGATGAGGCCATTCTGGCCAGCTGGCACCTGGAGACACCTACTCTTTCAATGGGGCATCAAACCTCTAAACAATTTCCGACACGATTTAAATCCACTAAAATCAGAATGAACTAAATCAAAACCTAAGGATATAGAATCGTAAACTGCAAGGGCGTAAATATACCTTTTTCAGAAATAAGTGGACATAAAATATAATATGTAATAATCTACTAACCAAATAAATTATAGGATTTTCTTGTTCTTCCTTCTCATTAGAAGCCGCTCTTTGTCAATAAGGAAAATAGATTCAACAGGTAAAGGTAAAAACGCGAGAGATCCAGGCGTGGAGGCGAGCGTGCGTGAACACTGGCCCTCACGCCTGAGTTATGGGTCACATTCCCATCGCGTTCACAACAGCTTCTCCATGGTTTTGCACTCTGCCAGCCCTGGTGTTGGGAGGATCTCACCATGGTGGGCGGGAGTTAGGTGGCGGTCCACCACTGACAGCGGGCCCACCATAAAATTAGCTGCTTTTATTATAAAAAAAAGCGTGTCTCGCTGGTTGGAAAACATTTTTTCCGAACTTTGAACTTAAGCATCCAACTCCTTGAAGGAGGCAGACCTGCGGGCCCATTTATACTCATATGGAATGTGCGGAAACCGCGGACACACGCTCGTCTCGTCCGCCGCGTGTGTGTATAGAAAGGGGAATGAAATGACTGGTCGCTTCGAATCCGAGTCCGAGCATCATCCCTTCGTGTATGGGAAGGAGATTCGCCCTGCGCGAGAACGCGAGGTCGTCTATGTAAGCTCGTGGGACTGCCTGCTTCACGTGCCAACGGCCATACCACGCTAAACGCACCGGTTCGCGTCCGATCACCTAAGTTAAGCAGCGTCGGGCTCATCAGTACGTGGATGGGAGACCGACCGGGAACACTGAGTGCCGTTGACTTTGCGTTTCTTTTTTTTTTTTCCTTCTCCTTCAAGGAATCGGTGGTCGAAACGAGGAGCGTGTCGGGCGCGAAACCGATGCGCGTCGGTCTCAGAAAAGGGAAATAAGGAACGCAAGGAAAACCGCGAGAGACAAGAGGAATTTACCCGGCGGAAGTGGGGAGTTTGAATGCCTGATTCAGATGTTAACGCGTGTCACGCTATACATCCTCATTAGTCTCCAGATCCACTTCATATTCATGCTCTGCCGCTAAAAACACTAACAAAGGATAGCTTTTTTTGCAGATATGGGTTTTCAAACGCATTGTCAAGTTTTTGACAAGTCAAAAAGGCCTGAGACATCCCACGGATCTGCAGCAGGTGGAGCGAGTCCGGAATTGGCAGCGAGGCATTCCCTGCGAAGGCAATGCTCCTCCTAATTAATTTCCTTGTCAGAGGAGTCGGCCTTAACGAAGATCTTGAGATCATGGGAGATGTACTTGCGACAGAGCAATGAATTTCCCTCTAAGGAGGCCTCACGCGCATGAGGGAAACAAAAACCGGCGCGCCTCTTCCCCTCATTCTTGTTAAAGCCCTGGACATGGATACCGCCCATTGCGCTAGTAAAATCCCGAACGCTCGAGGTGGATTGCTTGCGCCTTAAGGTTGAATAGTTCGTTCTCCAACCGCACATTATCCAGTGCTTTAAATGCCTGAAATATGGCCATTACATCCGCCACTGCAAAGCAGACCGCGATACCTGCTTCTTCTGTGCAAGGAAATGCGATGCGCAGAGAAACTGCCAGGCCAAGTTAACTGGCTTGAACCCTAAAAGCAGCCAATGCCAAGGGACGCACATGGCGAACTCCGCCGCTTGGACCATTGGAGTGCTGTTGCCCAACCAAGTTACTATGAGGAGCCCTATCAGTGGTGTGCTTCTCCCGAATCATATCATTATGAGGAGCCCTATTACACCCTGGACAATGGAGATTACCATCCCCTGCCTTGTGATGGGAATCAGAAGAGCAAGACCCAAAGTTACTTCGATGACCAAGCCTGCACTACTCCAAAAATGGTTATCCTGCAACCTGGCCTCTTCATCTATCTCCAGAATGGAGCAGTTCAACCGCCTACTGTGAAGGGGCCTTCGTATCCCCTGGTCCATGAAGTAAATCACCAGTCTAGTCACAGAGATAACCAACCAACTCCTACTTTTGGGAAGTCTAATTCTGCATGCGACTCATTTGTGGAAGAGCCGGCAGAGAACACTTCATACTGCAACTCTGCCCTACGAGGACCAGTGCCCCTACACGTGGCACCAAGTGGAACTGGAATTGCAATTCGGAAAAGTGGTATTGGAAAAACACACCAGCACCTATCTGCCTGGGAAACCAGTATAATGAACAGATGGAGTATGTGGACGTGGATGGGGAGGTCGTGGAAACTCTTACTGATCGAGACACATCGAGTTTCTCGACGCGAATCTCAAAAGAAGAGCCTGCTAAGGAGCACAACCATTTTGACCCTAAAGAGCTAAGCAAGGGCTTGACAGTCAGGAAGAAAACCATTTCGCGAATGGAGAATTCCACAGTCGCCCAATCAACGCTTCCACAACAAATGGACAGTGGGGGAAAAAAAGAATCCAGAAAAAGTAGAAACGAAATAAGCCAGGTAGCAAAGGAAAGGAATATCCTAATCTCCACCATAACAGACAACAAAAACCACCTGCCAAATGCTACCCAAGGCTCCTGTCAAAAAGGAGTCAAACAAAAAGGAAAAGAAAGGGAATCATCTGGATCACTTACAGGACACCATTTCCACTGCTCTCATCAACAAAATTCTACAAAAAGAGGACAGAGTATATTAACCAAGGGCCCATCTGATCCCAGGAAACCTTGACTATGACGTCAGGAGGAGTGAAGAGAGATGAGGCGTCTGATAAGGCCCTGCCGCCAGCTGGCACACATTTGTTGTTTCATTCCTCTCTTGTCAAGCTGCAACATATGTTCCTCAATAAAAATAAAGAAAAAAAGTGTGTCTCGCAATGTCTCCAATCCCTTACATCTCTCGATGCGACAGCCCTCCCCTGCCGCTACATCCCGTCGCCGCCGCCCCCCCCCCCCCCCCCCCCCCCCCCCCCCCCCTTCGCATCGAGAGATGTAAGGGATTGGAGACATTGCGAGACACACTTTTTTTCTTTATTTTTATTGAGGAACATATGTTGCAGCTTGACAAGAGAGGAATGAAACAACAAATGTGTGCCAGCTGGCGGATTACATCGGCCAATGCAAGGAAAATTCACACTGAATTCCGTTCCTTATCTGTCTCCCGCTCACTCGCGGACGCCTCCTTCCACACCAGATAAATCCTCTGTCAGCTCGCATTCTCAGCCTGGAACGGCGGCTTCTTCGAGTAAATTTCGCGCTGCTCCCAACCACTCGCGCCCCATTCCTGTTCAGCCTCATTATTATCAGAATCATCTTTTTATTCATGCCCTGCTGCCAAAAAATCAACAAACGATCGCCTTCGCCTGTACGTTTTCGAAGGCATTTACAACCGTCCGCCTGCTCGATATCCGGCAACTCGAAGCGCAGGGTTTGTGATGAGCCTCGAAAATGCCTCAGACATCCCACGGATCTGCAGCAGGTGGATCGAGTCCGGGATTGGCGGCGAGCCATGCCCTGCGAAGGCAATGCTCCCCTGCTTACATTCGTTGTAAAAGGAGTCGGTCTTAACGAAGATCTTGAAATCATGCGCGATATACTTGCGACAGAGCAAGGAATTTCGCTCCACGAAGAAGGCCTCACGCGCATGAGGAAAACAAAAACTGGCGCGCCTCTTCCCCTCATTTTTGTTAAAGCCCTGGACACGGATACCGCCCTTACGCTAGTGAAATCCTGTACATTCGAGGTAGAATGCTTGCGCCTGAAGGTCGAGGAGTTCGTTCTTCAGCCATGCATTGTCTAGTGCTTTAAATGCCTGGAATATGGCCATTACATCGGCCAATGCAAAGCAGACCGCGACACTTGCTCCTATTGTGCGGGTATAGGCCATGCGCAGAGAAACCGCCAGGCCAGGCTAAATGGCTTGCACCCTAAATGCAGCCAATCCCTTGGCGAACTCCGCCGCTTGCCCGAAACGGCAGGAAAAAACGGCGGCAGATCGCCTCAGATCCTAGTTTGTTGGCTCCTTACTTGCCAGGAAAATCCAGGAGGAGTTCAAGGAGCAAACTAACACCCATGCATTCTCGAGGCCGGCTATTAATTATCCGAACCCGCCACCTGTCAGGACGCCCGTGAAGCTTGTCCCCGTGCCACCCCCCTCGCGACCCGCACGGACAACGGTCAGGCCGTCCTCGCTTCCGTCGCGCCAGCCTCGGGCCAGGTTGTAACTGCCGCCCCGATTCCCGTCGCGCCGCCCTCGCGTCCCTCTGCGGCATCCGCACCAGCGTCCCGCTGCCATCCGCGTAGCACCGGTCGCTCCCGCATCACCCGCTGTCATCGCGATCGAGCCCGCGTCCGCCCACGCCGCTCACGCGTCTCCCGAGCGTGACGCGGTCATCCAGCTGCTCCTGCAGCAAGAACAGAGTATCAACGCTGCTCTGCACGCCTACGGCTTCTCGCTTTCGCTTCCCGCCCCACCCCCTACCATCCTCCCTTCCTCTACTAACTAATGACCTCTAATCTTGTCTCCTTTCTACACTTAAACTGTAATTCTTTCCAAGGCAAGCGCCCCCGAAATTTTGCATTACATTGAGGAAATTAAGCCCGGTTATTATTTGTTTCAGCGAACTTAAATGTAAAATGGCACCTACCATTAGGAACTACTGCTATTACAAACCCTGTTTTTCTGTATAGAAAGGGGAAGAAAATGACGCGTTGCTTCGAATCCGAGGCCGAGCACCATCCCTAGGCATATGGGAAGGAGATTCGCCCTGCCCGAGAACGCGAGGTCGTCTAGGTAAGCTCGTGGGAGTGCCTGTTTCCCCTGCCAACGGCCATACCAAACTGAACGCACCAGATCTTGTCCGATCACCGAAGTTTAGCAGCGTCGGGCTCTGTTTTTACTTGAAAGGGAAACCGCCTAGAAACACCGAGTGCTCTTGGCTTTTAATATTTTTTAATTCGTTTTTTCCGCCGCCTTCCCTGGTGGACTCTCGCGGCTACATCCGAATCTGCGGACATTTTTTTGCCGGAAGTGTACGCGATGAACGCGGAGGAAACGGCGGGAATCGGCTCGCAGCAGCGTCGGGATCGGTTAGTACTTGGATGGGAGATCGACTGGGAACACCGAGTGCCGTTGACGTGTCGTTTTCTTTTTTTTTCCCTTCTCCTCCGTGGAATCTGAGGTGGAAACGAGGAGCGTGTCGGGCGCGAATCCAATGCGCGTTCGTCTCGGAAAAGGGAAACAAGGAACGCAAGGAAAATCGCAAGAGACGAGAGAAATTTACCCGACGGAAATGGGGAGTTTGTACTTCAGGTTCGGACGTTCATCCTCCAAATCGCCCTCGAGACGCGGGCCCAGGCGGCGCTTAACGCTTTGTCAAAATACTGTCGCAACTGGCGCATTAGCATGAATCCCTCCAAATCCTCCCTCCTCTTGTTCGCCCG
>CAJPEV010004362.1:0-22786 GCA_905338385.1 Darwinula stevensoni | reverse complement strand
AAAAAAAAAAAAAAAAAAAAAAAAAAAAAAAAAAAAAAAAGAAGCTATTATCGCATTAAGACTACGGACAACACCTGTTCGTAGCTTTCGCTTCTTCTTTCACGCGGGAACTATTACTGTAAATCTCTATCATCCCATTGATAGAAGAAAAAGAAAATCTTGGACTCCTACTAACATTTTGAGCTGATATTGCTTTCTTTCCCCGTTCATTGCTCGAAATGCCAGGCCACGATCATGGTGAATTCTAAGTCGTTTGGAAGCTACCTACATTTTCTTTGATTCAGTATACGATGCACGAGGTCTCTTGTAGGAGTTTTCGACAAGGCGATGACGGGAAAAGGAAGGGTCCGTCCCGCCCGCTGCTTCCTACACTGTTCAGCTGTTTTTTTAAATCGTGTATTTATTATCCGTATCATCTTTACTTTGATGTGAGTTTTATACCGACAAAACAATTATTTCTCCACCATGCATGATTTCTCATATGCACGATCATCATCTACAGATGAAAAGAGATCCACCAAGAGATATTGAATGTGACGGACCGCGATTCTTTCGTGCTCGTTACACTATTCCCCGGGTGTACGTCCATTCGTCTCCGTCCGTTCCTCTCGTCTGGACTTTCTCAAGGAACCCCAGTCCTTGAGAAAGCTCTTCTTCACCGCTCCCTCCCGAAACGAATGTCATCAATGACTATGGGAAAGATACTAGAAAACTCCCAGGCATCACTTTCTCTACCAAGAGGTACCGCCTGGTCGAAGAGAGTCTCCGAGTCGTCTCGTACCATCCGAATCCTAACCCTTCACCGTGTTCCTAATTATGCACAACTGTATGACATACCTGATAATAATAACAATTAAACAGATTATGGCCGATGACACGCTGCGGGGGAAATTAGGAATTCCTGAAATATTCATGATCCCGATCGAAGGACAAATATTTATTGTTAATGTATGAGTTACCAACTTGGAACACGTTGAAAATATTGCGTCAGTATCATAGCCGCGAAAAGACCTTTGGTCTTTATTTCTTAGCAATATAATTTTTTAATATTGTATCTTATGTTTTAAAAGGTTTTGTTTGTCTTATTTCTTCATCTTAATCGTTGACATGTTACAAATTCTACCTATTGCACTTTCTTTTGTTTTCCAATTTTCTCCCATTTTGGTCAAGACCAAAAATTGGGATAAAATCACCTAATTTCTGCAGCTTGATGCAAAACATATTCTTTTGGTGCCTTCGAGATGTATAGGAAAATTGAATATTTTTCTCCAAGACAGTTGTGCAGCAGCGGGTTTCGTGCAGCAAAGGGTTAACTGTCGCATAGGGACGACTCAGGAATTCCTTACCCTCTGATGGTTGTGGAACCTCCTATGGCCCTCCGACGCACGAAGAATCTCGCCCTCCCTTGTCCATGCCGACCCGTCCACCATAAAACCTAGCCTCATTTCGTGACAGTGCAGACAAAATCGTTCCCCTTCGAGGAACAGAGCACGGTCGAATGCAACCGCATCGCTACTCCCATCAGCGAATTTTTATTTTTATTATTGAACCATTGACCTTAGGTGGCCTAATTCTTTACACCAGGGGTGTCAAACTCAAATCGGTCGGAGGGCCGCATTCCTTACCCTCCAGATGCCTGCGGGCCGCACCCATAAAATTTCACTTAAATTTGTGCTAAAATTTCAGAAGCAGACGGCGGACCGGATGAACCACCTCTGCGGGCCGGATCCGGCCCGCTGGCCGTATGTTTGACACCCCTGCTTTACACCATCTTCTGGCTCTACTTTTCCCCCGATCCGATGATGGCGAGGCGTTCGAAATATTTGCCATAGAATGCCGTTCCACGACAAAGTTACAGTTCTTTTGAGTTAAGAGAGAAACTGCGAAAAGAGCAAGACAATGATAATTTCACTTTTCCTCTGCTGCCAGTAGGACCATCAGTCAAGGGTATCACACTCCCACTTTCAGGAAAACCAGAATAGAAGGAAAGCAGGTGTCCACTCCTGGAACCCTGAATCGATGCATTTATGTCGTAATCCACGTAACACTTTCTCGGTTCGGTAAAGCAGCAGCTTCACACGAACAGCCAAGACAAAAACAATCTTTGCTCGTGTCGGCGACACGAAATAACGTCTGTGTTGGACAAGCGCTTCACCAAAGAAAAACTCAGCCAACATCATACTTACTCTTTGGTCCGGGTGCCTATTCGCCGCACAAACCGGGGTACTTTTTTCAGTCAACGTCGAATAACACAAGTAAACACACAAAAAGGATGGGAAGCGTGTTCTTTGTTGAAACATGGCCCAATGAAAATCAGACTCAAGACTCTACATGGGTCATTGGGGGGTTATGGGCCATTACGCTGCACTTCAACTACTTTGTTATAGGCACAAAAATTCAAAACCGGCAGGATGCCTTCATGACTAGGTGAAATTGGGCGATCACTGCAATCTCGGAACTTATTTTCGACATCGGGATTTTGTTTTATTCTCAACGTACCCATTCTCCCCAACAATAATAGAAAACCAAATATGGTGGAAAAGAAAGCTCTGAATAAATCTTGTCGCGGGCTGACGCGCGAGTCCCACACGAGACGCTCTTCATGTTTGTACTTGCACAAAAGTGAAAGAGAATCAAGTCCCTTCTCCACGAAGAAAAGCAGGTATCACAGATGAGAGAAATGCACGCTGATGCAGGAGCAGGATCTACTTCAGTTTCCCTTCCGTCTGGATAGTTTTGGCGACAGCATCCACACAATCGGCGAACGAGGGTCGGGATGCGTCTTTACTATAGTCCAAACCGGCCAACCTGGACAGAGCGAGGATGTAGGAGCAAGCGATACGGAGGATGCTCAGCTTGGACAACTTATTATTGTTGGAATACGTGGGGATCACACCGCGAAGACTCTCGAACGCGGCACTGATGGTGTGAACACGTGTCCGCTCGCGAGCGTTCGCTTCCATTCGCCGCTCTCGAGTCATGCTCTTGTAGCTCCGTTGTTGCTTGGGCTTCGAGGACGGAGAGCAATCTTCGTCCTGGACCAAGGAACCGGGCCATAACGGGTAGAGGGGCAACGGTGGCGGGCTTTTCCTCGACGCTTTCGGTTCGTGGTCCCACGGACGGAATGGGCTCTTGGACGACGACGAGGAGGCTGTGGACAGCGGAGACGAGGAGCATAATAATCTCTGATGATCCTCCTCCTCTTCTTCCCAACCCAATAGTCGCTGCTTCCGTGTCATCATGGGCTTTTTGGAGCACGGCTCCAACGTCGCCGTCGGCTTCCTCTTGCGAGATCGGCGGTGCGGATGAACCTCGACTGGCCTCTCCTGCTCTTCCTCGCTCGAGCTTGTCCCCTGAGGACTCTCCCCTTCCGATGACATATTTCTCTCCTTTCTACACCAAATACACACCGACACACACGTGATCGTGATGCCAGATGGTCCCAGAAGGAAAGGAAAGGTTCGGAAAGGAAGGGGAAAAAAGAGAGAGCAGCTGTGCCTATCTTGCCATCTGGAAGTGTGGGAAGTGTGTGCCAGTGCCAGCCAGCCAGCCAGGCCAGCAATTCTAATTATATGAGCACACACACACACACACGCATCCACAACAGAAGACACTCATCCTTCCCCTGTCTGCCAGGTGCACCCTCCTTTTTTTCCTACCATTTCCCTATCCGCCTCTTTCCTTCTACTCCCCCCTCCATGTTGTTTTCCTCTCACTCCCGGAAGAATGTAGGCATAATTATACTCGAGCAATTTATCTCCTTCGCGCATATCGGTCCCCTCATTACGATGAGATGTTATCGTCTGTTGATTTTAGCATTCCACACGGTGGAATGAATGAGAATAGGAGACCCTAACAGGTGTTCCCCCACTTCCTCCTATTTACACTTCATCGTAACTTTCAACGGTGGAAAGCCGCTTGGGAAGTCATTTAAATAATGCGGAATCTCACTCGTCTATGACATTCTAGGTTTCCACATTTGGGGAATTCATTAAATCATAGATGGGGGAGACATTCAGGTCTCTCTATTTTTCAGACCTGCTTCTCTCCTACTTTCGGTTTTCCGTCCCATCTAGTGTCTGCATTCGAAAGGCTTACAGTTAAAGTGGATGAGATACGGCATTTGTCACTTCCTACCCTTATGGATCCCTATTACCACTGGCGTCAGGTGCAGGTTAGGGTTAGATTATGTGTAGGTTAAACTCGCTCTTTCCCATGAATTGCACTATTCACGCCTACGTCTACAATGCGCGCGTTTCCCTTAAATTTAAATGAAGCACTGCCTCCAACCTAGGCTCAATAAGATCATGCGCTAACTCGGCAGTTTTATTAAGTACTTTCCTCGAATGATGGAATAAAATACAAGTTAGGAGCAAGACTCATATCGTATACCCAATAGAATAATTAACAAATTACTAGTTAAGAATGATTAAGACCAAATTGTTACAATTAAAATTTAATTTGATCTGTGGGTTTCTAAGAAAACTTGCAGGAATGTATACCATTTATTTCTAATTAAAATCAACCTTTCGTCTAAATGATAACATTTAAATTCCAAGTATGTTATTCTGTGAAATGAAAAAGGCGAAAAGGGCATTATTGGAATACGTGTTGGATCGACTCACCGGGATATAAGAGCCACCAGATTTTTGGAGAGAAAGAAAACTCCGGAGGACCCTTGACGTGGGAGGGGAGAACGAACCGCGAAGGCGTGCAGGTCTCTCCCGTTTGACTGCCTGCAATTCTCTAATCCCGAGAAGGGAAAAGAGGGAGACTCAGGAGTCAGGGGAAACGAGTCTCCGTCGGGCCGAGACCGGAAGGGCCGATCCCCTCATTATTCCTATTGTTCCCGTCCGACACCCATTCGCGGATGTCGTGCGCCACCCTCCATGTACAGGTGATCTCGTGATCCGTTCGTAACCGGAATGGTGAGAGATGAGGGGGAGGAGATCCTGAGATTTATAGTAACCGCAGAGGACTCTACGGCAGACGGGCTCCAGCTGTCAGAGAGTGGCGATATGCGGCCGCCACTTTGGAGCCACCCTGATGCCTCTTCGGAATCTTCCCGGTTGCAAACGCCCATCTCATATCGTGGATTCAGCGACAGGATATGTACACGGATGGCGCGAAGCACATTGGATACGGCTATTTCATACAAAGATAGCTGAGGTGATGCATTTGCATTATCGTATGCAATGTACTGGCTCCGACGCATGAACATGGATATCGATGGGCGAATGAATTCCTCTCCGTCAATATGAAGTTACGTCTAGGTAAGGGAAGAAGTGGATCTTTCTGCAATGCACGTGACAGACGATGCCCCCTGATACCTAGCATACAGAATATGAGAATTAACTGCTATCAATAATATATGGTTTCTTGTCCTGTTTCCTTTCCAATCGCAACTAACTACCCTTGTCAACATTTAGCTGTTAATGTCAGTGCAGAAAGTTCCAATCTGTGTAGCATCAAGGGCAAAAGATGCAGCCTTCGGTTATACAAAGGACTCACAATGCGAATATCCACTTGAACATCACTGTAGAAATCGTTTAATTTCTCTAGGTACAAGATGCACCAACATTTATCATGTCAAAAGTTAAGTCTTCATTATAATTTGTGAAATGAGTGAAGTGGGCTCTAAAGTCGAAGTTCGAGGGCCATAGCTTAGTCTCTCGAGGACAGCATACGATCTCTGGGTCTCGGATCGATAATTCGTGTTTGGTGTTTCCACTGTATTCACAGCAGCGCTGAATCTGACGGTTTCTTCCTTGTCTTACCTTCGTTTGACCGTCGAGCCGCAATGCAATCGTGCAGGTGAGAGGCTGTCGCGCCGCGTTTGTCCATTAAAAGAAACAAATGCTGTCGGTGTCGACTGTGGTTAGGGCGACGTTCTTATGGGACTGCAGGGACAAGGAGCGAGAACGAAAAGAGAGAGAGGGAGAGGGAGGCGTGAAAAGCGTTTGCAACCGAGCAGATTCCGATCGGCGTCTGCCAGATGTTCCTGCATGGATCTCGGAATGCGGTAGCAGTGACGCAATTCTTTCCTCCCCCCCCCTTTTTTTTATCTCTCTCTCTCGTCACTCCCCGCCCCTCCCCCCCCCCCTCCAAACACCTCCTCCCATAATTATCCTTTCATTCATTCCATTCATTCATTTTTTTCAACCAAGAAGAAAAGAAGCAGGAGAGAAGCTTTTAGTTTATATTTAAACAATAAGCAGAGAAATTCATATGAGATCGATCAACCGAGCATGTAGAACGAAGGGTAGTAATAATACATGGGGATGGAAGGGTAACTGCCGTAGTACTTGTAAGCTCCTCCCCCTGAAAAGGGAATCCCGCCGCCTCCTCCCTTCAGAGCTCCTAACCCCGGAAAGAAGGGAATCCCGCTGCCTCCGCCCAGTCCCTTCAGAGCTCCTTTCCCTGGAATGAAGGGAATCCCGCCGCCTCCAGCTAAGCCCTTCAGGAGCTTCAACTTCAGCGCCAAGGGCAGCTTCAGGAGCTTCAGTTTCGGCAAGAATTTCAGGAGGAGGAGCTTCAGCTTCAGCTCAAAGGGCAACTTCAGGAGCTTCAGTTTTGGCAAGAATTTCAGGAGGAGGAGCTTAAGCAGCGGTGCTTTCTTCAGCAACACCTTCTTGAAAAGGATTTTCTCCAAGATCTTGGTCTCGGATGTGACGAGATCCGAAACGTTTTGGTCTCCTTCCGATCCCTTTAGGTCTCCTTGAGGTCCCGATGCTTCCTGGAAGTCCAAGTCGCCTTGTTGGATCTCTCCGCCTTCGTCCGGAATCTCGTTTTCACAGACCCCTCCATGACTCGATAACACAGCCCAAATTGAAATCGACACGAGGACCTTGAAAGTGAAATCCAGAAATACTTTTGTTATGCGCGCTGGATTAGGAAACCTGGAGAAAACCTTGTCACATAGGAGTAGAACCAACAGTGTCTCTTCCATAAGAGTGGTCTGGCAAGGTATCTCAACTACCCTTCCCTCCTTTTAAGGTCCTAAGGGTACCGTTGAAGATGACTCAGAATGACCGTATCTACATTTCTACGGTGTCCAGGGGGAGTGAGTGCACGATCACTTGCTTCTAGCCACCCTCATGAAGATGAATACAGCATGTTACCTTTTCCAAAAATTCAATGTTTTTAAAAGTTCAACTTACCTCAATGTATCAATTTGGCAGACAGTCGGAGGAAAGATGAAAGACGTTTCCAGCGCCATTTTATTTAAGAGACTCAATCTACAGGGATGTCAGATTTTTTCTCAAATCGCTCTTTGATGAAAAGCGAAAACTGAATCCTTTCTGTTCTTCTGCCAGCCCTTCGATACGAGGAAGACCAGCGAAGTGATAAGGTGGATTGCATAAAACTGACTTCAGTGTAATAAAGCTTTAACCTCCTTTAGCGGTGCTAATGGAAGTTTAAGGGTGACATGCACCCGATTCGTTTAACTTTAAATTGATTCGTTTTCATAATGGACGTCTATGTGAATAAGTTTATCTCTGTTAAACTGATTCCGATAGGGGACCATTGTGAGATCAAATTAGTTTAGCTCAAACGGATCCGGTGCATGTCACCCTAAAGTTTCATTACACTAAAGTCAGTTTTATGCGATCCACCCATAGTCTTTATGTGATTTACCGATACTTTTTTTTTTCATTCTGAATGTGCTTTTTTCGGCTGAGAATCAGGTTCTAAAGTGGAAGTAAGGCACCATTAATCGAGAGCTTAAATTTGCAGCTAAGCACTCTTGCTGGGGAAATGCAGATTTCATTACGTAGAAATAGATTCCGTGAAAGCATTCCACGGGTGAGCAAGCGTCTCCGATCTTCCGTGGATCTTTCGCTACGATGCGACGGTCCGTCTTCGGTTCTAAAGGCTATCTGCTTTCTTCTTCGGTAACGTCGCCTTGCGTCCGATCAAATTCTGCCGTGATCTGAGGCTCGAGAGACTGGACGAGGTGAATCACGAAGAGTGAGAAAGAGAAGGCTTGTGGGAAGATGCCTCCGAGCGGGGCAAAAAGCTCATCGCTCATCGAGCATCGAACTCGATCCGGGGGATCAAGAGTGGGGGTGGGGGGCGCGGATGGAACCCTTCAGGGGTGGCTGGAGACCGCACGAACGAATTTTGCACCAAATTTTAAATCCAAATAGATCATGTCAGCACTTTTCCGAAACCAACTGTCGAAAAAGATTTCGTGGGTCGAATGTCTTGAACCGACGGGCCCCCACTTGACGCCCCTGCCATAGAGAAAGGAACCAGTGGAAAGGGGGCAAACTTCCAAGTTTCAGCATACACTTCCGTCGGCTCGAGCTCCTTCTAGAGTAGTGGTTCTAGGCCTTTTTTTTTTTTAACTAGAGGCGAGCTGCGTGAACCCCCTTCACTATCGCGCAAATTCGTAAGTTCTAAATAAATAAATAAAAAATCATTTTGAAGACGATAATTTAAAAGTTGGCCGAAAGGTACACATCATTTATATTTAATTTTTCGTTTTGTCTTTTTTTTTCTGTAGCGAGTTTAGTTTCACTGGCCCCCTGGAGCCCAAGCAAGGACCCCGGTTGAGAAACCATGCTCTAGAGCTGGGGGTGGGCAAACGACGGCCCTCGGGCCGGATGGGGGCCGGATGGGGCCCGCGACAGCATTTCGAACGGCCCGCCAGCTGCTACTGGAAAACTCATTAAGAAAAAAACTGCGGGCAGCCGCACGTCCCACTGAGATGTCGGTGAGTCTTTATTCTTACACCTATATCTGGTTTCTGTAATCCGCGAAGGCTTATGTGTTTTCTCGTGAGGCCCGTAAGCAGAAAAGTTAGCCCACCCCTGCTAGAGGCTTCTCTCGTCCATGCAGGTACGCGAACGGTAAGCTGAAGCCAGGTGATTCTCATCGCCTTCCACTGTATCTTAATTCACATGTTCACGCTCCGAGAGTTATGGCTTCTTAGAATTCTGAGATTTCCCCCCCCCCCCTCACCCCCACCATTATTTTTCACGAATCCCGCACGTGATCCTCCCCGCCAAAGGTACCCTCGTGAGAGAACCGGCCGAATTCGAGCAAGAAATTCAATTTCTTCCTTTTTTTTTTCTCGAACTCGAGTTCATCTCGAAGGCAGCAGGACGAAACAAAACGTAGGTATCCGAAAAGCGAGGAACGAATGCGATCCACTCACGATTCGAGACGACAAGGAGAGTTTGGGCATGGCGATCGGAATCGAGAAGAAACGGGAACGAAGGATTTCCCTGGATTCCGAGACGATCGATCCCGTTCGAATGCATCCGAGTCTTTTTGTCGAAAAGATGATAGCCGATGCGATGGGCCTTGACCGGATTCCCCGATTCCCTCTTTCTGTCGCAAAATCTGTCGTCGATCGTGCGTGTTGGAGGGAGTGTCGTCATTCGGGTCAACCCGACGGAGCCGCGAACGATGGCATCCACGTCCACGACACGTCCCATCCCAAACGAAAAAAAAAAAAACAATAGTCAGAGAGAGAGAGAGAGAGAGAGGAAGAAATGCCAGAAATCGGAAGGTGAATTCTTTCCCTTCGTCGATCCCCGGTGTCTCGGTCTCGTTCCTGCGTCGAGTCCATGGAGATACACCGCAACGGATTTTAAAAAATACGGAGCACTTTCCTCTTTTTTTGTTGCCAAGAGGAAGCAATAGAAGAGTCCACCGATCGATAAATAAATCCCTAGGAGGCGTAACGGTAATTAGTTCACTCCTGGCGATTCCAGAAATGACTCGAAATCATGAATGCGTAGCGAACTCGAACCGAATGCTGACCGAAATTCTTGGAACCCTGTTAAGGGCGAATTCGAACCCGATTGCGTCGTACCGGAATCGAATCCGAGCCTAGTACGAACTCGATCGGAATCCGATCGTCGTCGTTTCGTTGCTTTTTGGTTGCTTGTTGTTTGGACTCGGTCGTTTTTGAAAATTTTAGATGCGGAACCCACCGCGGATCCGGTGGAAACAAATCCGAATTCACTCAACAACTCGACTCGCTCGACCTCAAATGAATGCACCTGAATGCATGAAGCCAAATCTGTCCCGTGCAAGAGAATGAAAAAGTCGCATGGGATCCCGCCTCAAAAATCGGGGAAACGAGACTCAGAGGCGTTAAATCACCCGGTAACCCTTTTCAGACCTGAATTAAGGCCGCTATCGGAATAATATCCTTTTTTGCATTTTTGAGCTTTTCCGTGATTGTAATTGAAATTTTCATGCTTTATATATAATTTTCATATTTTGTATAAATTGCCCATATCATACCATATATTATATATTAAACATTTATTTAAATAACTGAAGATTACAAAACTAATGGGTGAAAGAAGGCCTCTGACAGAACTGAGCCATGCATAATTGAAGAGTTCTCTGGAAAAGGGGCGTATGTGCCCAATCGCCCTTTTTCCATATCCGTGTCCATGTGCAGCTTTAGATGACTTGTCATCAGATAGGGTGGTCAGCAAGTAGTTAAGATGAGTATTCAGCAAAGGAGAAGCAGATTTTCCTATGCTCTCAATATATAGCAGACCAACTGCCTGGCAAATTCAATATGGCTGCCTCCACGAATATTCCATTAGCACTTGCATGATGAACGATTTTGGTGGAATTATTTCGTCCTTTTCAACTGAAAATGAAAATGAGGGAGAAAACAGACATGAGGATAGGGAAAGAAAGAGGCCCAGTCAGTGAAGCCTCTGTAAGGATATGAGAAGTTAAAGATATCCATGAAATAGTTGTAGACTCAGATAATGAATTCATTAATACTGGATCACTGCTGAGTAATCGGCAAATGGAACGTGTCCTGAATATTCACATTTTTCTTGCTATTCTTTAAGAAAGAATTTATATAAAATCTATCGACGCATTTATTGATTGAATATTATTTTTAGTGGGAAAGAAGTGGTGAAAGACTCTTTGGAAAAAGTTTCAGCAGTGCNGGGTTGGACGGTCCTGGTCCATTTCCCATTAATCGATCCAGGGCCAATTTATGCTACATGAATGTCGATCAGTCGGGAAGGATGAACTCCAACGACAGGTTCCCGTGTCGGATGGATTTTAACCCTGTCACTAGCGTTCTGGGTCCAATGAACCCTTGTACAAAAATTTAGCCAATCGTGTCGGTTGCGCTGTGAAATTGAAAAGTCCGATACTCCGTGTATTTCCATAAGTGGTTGTAATTAGGCAAAGTATTTTGAAGAGATGAAACAAAGATGAAAGAAAGAGTATGACCACGGGGTTTTGGTAGTTACAGGATTAACCTGAAGTTGACAAAATATAGTCAAACAAATGCTTAACTTAAGGGACGTCGTCTGTGCTTATTGATACTTATGTTTGACTGCCGGCCCAGATGCGTCGGAGTGCAAAGACATCGGTGAATTCTCACCACAGCTTTCATATCAACCCTTCCGCTGTTTAGTTTAAAAATGGCCCGACAACCTGCCAGTGCTGGGTTTTTCTTCGGGATGGGCTTGATAGGAAAAAATATTGGCAAGAAAAAAGCAAGATCTTGTCAAGATGACAGCTACGTCGTAACCAGGTAAAATGAGGGGAGACAGGGCCGTCCAGGGCGCCCAGGGCAAGGAGTTCTAATGGCACTCCCCCCCCTTACCCCGCTGGCGCCCCGGGCGATCGCCCGCTTCGCCCGCCCCCCTAGAAACGGTCCTGAGGGGGGTGGGGGGGGAAGCCTAAGAAAGAAATCAATATTCCTACTTGACAGGGCGTTAAAGATGGACATCTTATGAAGGCTTTGCAAGAAACGAAATTCAAGATCTTGCCAAGCATCTCGTTAGAAACCCAATTCTAGTTTTCTGAGGAGTTTACAAGTGAAACTTTCTTTGAATCCCAATGGGACATACGTGATTGCGTTTAAAGGGTCCAATATAATCGTTACACTTCAAAATATATTTACTCTTCACTTTTCGTCAACCACCTCCGAGCTTAACGTGTCAAAACTGTGCACGTCGGGCCTTTACTCATTGGCTGGCCACGTAAAATAAAGTCAATCTCTCTTACTTTACCGAGCTCCTTAGACTACGGGCTATAAACACACTCAGTGGTATCATCGGTACTTTATGTTATTGTTATCACCTGCGGAATTAGTATCCAGCATGTACTGTTCGATTTCCGATTCATCAAAAACATACTTGCTAGCTGCTGACGCCATGGCACGCAGCCTGGCTGAAATCAGCCGTCAACCACCCACTTCAAAATATCATTTTCAATGCACAGGCGACATCTAGCGAGAAAGCAGGCTACCAGCAGGAACCTGACACTCGCTGGCACCATCTAGTGTATCGGTTCTGTCGCGTCTACTCGACGGACGTATCGAACGACAGAATGTGCGAGTCGAGAATACTCGGCAGCCGCAGTGAAAGGGTTAAAGGCGGTGAACTGCTGGTTCTATGGCGCTCTATTCGTTGCCATCCTGTCATGTTGTTGCCCGGAGCAGGCCGAACGCGGGAGAGCATTAACCACGTCTCTCTCCTAAAGGATGCAAATTCTTCATTCGTGGACTGTACGATTGGGAAGGAAGTAAAAGCCTGAAGAAACTGGTGCTCCCGTGCCGTTCCCACGCGAGTCACAGAGGCAGAGGAGAAATAATATCTCGTATCATCTCCATACTATCTGGGGTGAAACCAGAGATCTAGAGCCAAATGAAAGTCGTGTGGACGTGGTGCCTGGCGCCAAGAATCGAGAAAACCGATTGCCCTCACTGGCGAAAGCACGGAGAAAAATATTCACGTTTCTGCATTTTAGATCGTCTTCCTGATATCAGAGGAAGTCGAGAAGATACTCAGACATGCCGAGGAGGCAATTCTTCACATGAGAGCAAATGCGAAAAGATATCACGCATTCCATATTAAATTTTCAAAATTTTGATTGATACCTCACCTATTTGCGAGGGAAAGGCGACTTCAATGCAACAATGCTATATGTCGCAGAATCATCATGAGAGCTGATTCTCCACGCAGCTTTTTTTTTCAGCAAATAAGCAGAGAAGAAGGTTATGCTAATTCATTTGGACATCATAAGTATGGAAGACATTGCCAGCAGGAAAAATTAAGCTTCTCCAAAAAAAAGACTAAAAGACTCGTATGCTGTTTGCGTTGTTTATTTTACTTCCCTCTCTTCTGCGTTCAACTCTGATTCATTCTGTAATTTGTTTCCCGACAGTCTATTCAAAGTTTCAGGAACGCAGTAGCCAAGACATTGAACAAAATATGATTATGTTTACGTGAATGAAGTTGGAATTTCTCTGTAACAGTGAGTCATTGCGAAAGAAAAAAAAATTCAATTGCACATGCACTTTGCCTTTAAAATCATGGTAATACGAAGTACGAAGAATGCGATTTAGGAGCAACTGGTAGTCTATCGACGGCAGATTTTCCCAACGTTCTCACGAGGGGTTCAGGAAACGAAACAAGCACGACGAGAGAGTGCTTAGCGGGCGCGTATTTCAGAATTTGGATGAGTGCGATCCCCTCGAAGAATGAAAATAGCGTGGACGTGGGGAATTCTCTGGACTTTCTCCGAGTGCAAGGGACTCGGTGCGGCATCTGTAACGTGCCGCGCGAAGCGATGTCGGGCGCAAATCCCGCATCGTGGACGGTCAGTGCAGAACGACGACACGGAACCGTGGAATTCCGTATCATCGAGGCCGAATAGTGCCGACAGGAAGAAAACAGACACAGTAACGAGATGGGAAGTGCCAGAGTGAAAAAAAACATCGACACGGATCACGGCAATCGTACGGAGGAATTACGATGATGGAAATAGACCGATGCGGAACCGCATCGAATAGTCGCTCGGAATACGTCCACTTGGAATGATATAGACAGGAACAGCCCCGACACGGAATCGGCAAGCAGCTTTTTCCTATAGAGTACAACGTCGTTCCTGTTGTCCTGATTCGGACATCGTTCCGACGTCGATGTGGTAACGTGTCGCCGATCCTGTTTTTTTGTCTCCACGTTCGTGAATATGCAGTTTCATGCCTCAGCCGATAGAGGAACCATGATAAACGTCTACTACGAAGGGCAGAGGATGCAATGCACTCGAGAAGGTCTCAGCCTCGTGGTAAGGAGATTTTTGGTATGACTCCCCGATCGAGGTCTGGACGACCTCGGGGTCAGGAACGACACGGACGGCTGAAGGTGCAGGCGCCATTCTGAGGTTTCAGAACCTCTGCTTCTCCGCTTCTCCATACCTAAAGGCGGTCACACGCGATGAACCGGTTTCGCAAAAATGGATTAAGCTCGTTTCACCGAAACCAGTTTCTGAAGTTGAATCCTCACACACGTGAAGTTCAGTTTTCCAGCTTCTTGCCATGCCAGGACGAAGAGCCTCTTTGCTCATGTCTCTTTCCTCCGCTCGAGTTAGACGAGACTGCCGCGATCTCATCCTTCGAAGACCAAAAGCGACACAGAGAGCGTCTCTTGCTTAGCCAGCGGATCTCGTCACGAAGAAGCATGTCGTCGTAGGTCGCATCCGTGTCCAGCAGAAAAGCTCGAAACGGTCGATGTTCCGCTGAAAAAAAAAAATAACTTGTTCCGTTCCCTTCGGCATGCAGTTTGAGAAATTTCCAGATGACCGGGCGCGAAGAACCATCTCGTGAATGATGAAATATCCTTTCAATGCGGAAACAGCCTCCTTCGAAAGAGTTACTCGTCCACGATGCATTCTCACGAGGGAGAGCGCTCCATCCTTTGCCACACGGAGAACACGGTATGTGTCAAGGTTATGCTGCTCCATCGATTCCATATCCACCGCTCTGGTGTGACCATGCATAGTAGACCCTCATTATAACAATCAGCCGTTTTGTCACGAAATCGCAGAGTTCGGAACCGATGCCTCTGTCATCGTGTTGCTGTCGTGCGTAGAGAGGTACCTGCTTAAGGACAGGAACGACCCTTTTTCACATTTGTCGTCGGATCAAGCGTCGACGACATCGGGCATGTAGTCGTCAGCAATTCTGGATCGGAGAATTTCTTTCTTTCCCTAGTCTCTCCAAGGTACTCGTAAGCGTAAGAGCTTCTGCTGTTCACGGACCGAAACAACGATGATGCTTGATCCAGCATGCAACTGTTTCGGAGAATCGATTTTTCCCCAAGTAACACAAGATATTCCAGCAACTTTTAGGAAATGTTGATGAACAATGTTGCATATATGTGTAAATGTCCAAAACGTCGACGTTGCTCAAATGTTGCGAGGGAACATTGCATCGACGTTGCAAATCGTTACTTATTCATTACATATATGTTGCAGAAATGTTTCAGGATTTATGCTGCAATGTTGATGGAAAACGTTGCTTCACGGGCACCTAATCTGGGCCTATATTGGCATTACGAAAAAGTATAGGCTTCACTGGCCTTGAACTGGATTGATATGCGACCAATATTGCATTATTTCATTCAACATTTCATACCATATACAGGGTGTCCCACTTATCGCAGACGATTTTAATCGAGTATGAAATTCTTCCTACTTGAGCAAACTAAACGAAATTTTCACAATATTTAGATGTCTGTTTAGCATTTATTGTGACAAAGTTCCAGCCCAAACAAATTCACCAATTACAAGTTATGAACTTCAACATGACCCCCGTCGATTTCAAGCACTTTTTCTAATCGTGCCTGGTATTCAAGCAGCGTTTTCTGGCGCATTTCAACGGTAATGTCTCCAAACGCAGCGGGAATACGTTCCTTCATTTCGGGAATGTCCCTCGGTTTGGTCGCATAGACTTTCGACTTGACAAAGCTCCCACATGAAGTCGCAATGCGTTAAGTCAGGAGAATAGGCCGGCCAGGGCATTGTTGGTGATTCCCCTCCCATCCATCGATCCGGAAACTTTTCGTTCAGCCAGGCACGAACTTAATTACCGAAAAGAGGCGGGCACCATCCTTAATGCCAAAGAAAAATTCTGGCCAGAAATTTTCAAGGAATCTCAAGGATTGGCTGATGATCTGGTTTTCATGCAGGATGGTTCCCTGCCTCTTTTCGGTAAAGAAGTTCGTGCTTGGCTGAACGAAAAATTTCCGAATCGATGGATGGGTTGTGGATCACCAACAATGCCCTGGCCGGCCTATTCTCCTGACTTAACGCATTGCGACTTCTTCATGTGGGGCTTTATCAAGTCGAAAGTCTATGCGACCAAACCGAGGGACATTCCCGAAATGAAGGAACGTATTCCCGCTGCGTTTGGAGACATTACCGTTGAAATGCGCCAGAAAACGCTGCTTGAATACCAAGTACGATTGGAAAAAGTGCTTGAAATCGACGGGGGTCATGTTGAAGTTCATAACTTGTAATTGGTGAATTTGTTTTGGCTGAAACTTTGTCACAATAAATGCTAAACAGACATCTAAATATTGTGAAAATTTCGTTTAGTTTGCTCAAGTAGGAAGAATTTCATACGCGATTAAAATCGTCTGCGATAAGTGGGACACCCTGTACTTTACCTCTCTACCCAGACATTCCCATCAGCAGCACGAAGCCTGTACTGGTATAACCCCTACCCATGCATAATACAGTATCTGTATCATGTACAGGCAGAATACAGTACATTGTTCTAATCTTTCCCTGTATGTGCTAAATATGGCACATTGCAGGAAAAGGTCCAACCGCAATGTTCCATGGAGTGTCCAAGAAATCAGTCCCCTTCTTTTCCTCATCTAGTTCTCAGGATGAGGTTATGAATAATTGAGATCACAAACTCTCTATCATCGTTTTAATTGTCCCGTAAGATCGACGAGTTCTTGGAAAGTGTTCTTTTCGTGAATGTGAGCATTTTTTATATTGACTCCATGAATCTGTCTGGAATATGAGGATAACAAGTGATGAAGTGTCCGTGTTCATTGATTCCTATAATGAGACAATGCGAGACACATGGCGAGGTACTAAACATTCCTGTGTGGGACGATTCCAGGGAAAGAGGGAAGGGCACTTTTGTGTACTGTGAGAAAAGCGAGACCTACTCCTCCATCCCGTGGCAGGGAGGATAACTTTACAATTCCCTAAAACTTTAAGTGTATGTTGTATCAGAATGTTGTCGCTACGTTGTCGATGTCGAGAGTGTCAACATTCTCTCAATGTTGATAGGAAATGTTGTAATAACATTCGTAGAAGTGTCGCAGCAACATTCGAAGTGAAAACGTTGACGCAATGTTTCATCAATGTTGGACATCAACTTGCAACATAGAGCAACATAGGCAACATTTCGAAAACGTTTCAACATACTGTGTTACTTGGGTCGTTGCCGCAGTGAGGGTCCTTTGGAGAAATTCGCGTCGAAGTGGCTGTGCTTGGTTTCGCGATGCCTCGACGTTTCCGTTCTCGATCGACAGTAGCTCGGCAAAGCAGGGAAACAGATTTTGTATCAGGTACTTTCGGCAGAATAAAAAGATCATCCGTTCAGCTGTCTTTTAATTCCAGATATTTGATGTCTACTTTTCTTTTTCTCGCCGAGCCGACTGATACTGTCATGACACAGGAACTGTCCGGAAAGCCGCTGTCCGCGGGTTGGACGGTCCTGGTCCATTTCCCATTAATCGATCCAGGGCCAATTTATGCTACATGAATGTCGATCAGTCGGGAAGGATGAACTCCAACGACAGGTTCCCGTGTCGGATGGATTTTAACCCTGTCACTAGCGTTCTGGGTCCAATGAACCCTTGTACAAAAATTTAGCCAATCGTGTCGGTTGCGCTGTGAAATTGAAAAGTCCGATACTCCGTGTATTTCCATAAGTGGTTGTAATTAGGCAAAGTATTTTGAAGAGATGAAACAAAGATGAAAGAAAGAGTATGACCACGGGGTTTTGGTAGTTACAGGATTAACCTGAAGTTGACAAAATATAGTCAAACAAATGCTTAACTTAAGGGACGTCGTCTGTGCTTATTGATACTTATGTTTGACTGCCGGCCCAGATGCGTCGGAGTGCAAAGACATCGGTGAATTCTCACCACAGCTTTCATATCAACCCTTCCGCTGTTTAGTTTAAAAATGGCCCGACAACCTGCCAGTGCTGGGTTTTTCTTCGGGATGGGCTTGATAGGAAAAAATATTGGCAAGAAAAAAGCAAGATCTTGTCAAGATGACAGCTACGTCGTAACCAGGTAAAATGAGGGGAGACAGGGCCGTCCAGGGCGCCCAGGGCAAGGAGTTCTAATGGCACTCCCCCCCCTTACCCCGCTGGCGCCCCGGGCGATCGCCCGCTTCGCCCGCCCCCCTAGAAACGGTCCTGAGGGGGGTGGGGGGGGAAGCCTAAGAAAGAAATCAATATTCCTACTTGACAGGGCGTTAAAGATGGACATCTTATGAAGGCTTTGCAAGAAACGAAATTCAAGATCTTGCCAAGCATCTCGTTAGAAACCCAATTCTAGTTTTCTGAGGAGTTTACAAGTGAAACTTTCTTTGAATCCCAATGGGACATACGTGATTGCGTTTAAAGGGTCCAATATAATCGTTACACTTCAAAATATATTTACTCTTCACTTTTCGTCAACCACCTCCGAGCTTAACGTGTCAAAACTGTGCACGTCGGGCCTTTACTCATTGGCTGGCCACGTAAAATAAAGTCAATCTCTCTTACTTTACCGAGCTCCTTAGACTACGGGCTATAAACACACTCAGTGGTATCATCGGTACTTTATGTTATTGTTATCACCTGCGGAATTAGTATCCAGCATGTACTGTTCGATTTCCGATTCATCAAAAACATACTTGCTAGCTGCTGACGCCATGGCACGCAGCCTGGCTGAAATCAGCCGTCAACCACCCACTTCAAAATATCATTTTCAATGCACAGGCGACATCTAGCGAGAAAGCAGGCTACCAGCAGGAACCTGACACTCGCTGGCACCATCTAGTGTATCGGTTCTGTCGCGTCTACTCGACGGACGTATCGAACGACAGAATGTGCGAGTCGAGAATACTCGGCAGCCGCAGTGAAAGGGTTAAAGGCGGTGAACTGCTGGTTCTATGGCGCTCTATTCGTTGCCATCCTGTCATGTTGTTGCCCGGAGCAGGCCGAACGCGGGAGAGCATTAACCACGTCTCTCTCCTAAAGGATGCAAATTCTTCATTCGTGGACTGTACGATTGGGAAGGAAGTAAAAGCCTGAAGAAACTGGTGCTCCCGTGCCGTTCCCACGCGAGTCACAGAGGCAGAGGAGAAATAATATCTCGTATCATCTCCATACTATCTGGGGTGAAACCAGAGATCTAGAGCCAAATGAAAGTCGTGTGGACGTGGTGCCTGGCGCCAAGAATCGAGAAAACCGATTGCCCTCACTGGCGAAAGCACGGAGAAAAATATTCACGTTTCTGCATTTTAGATCGTCTTCCTGATATCAGAGGAAGTCGAGAAGATACTCAGACATGCCGAGGAGGCAATTCTTCACATGAGAGCAAATGCGAAAAGATATCACGCATTCCATATTAAATTTTCAAAATTTTGATTGATACCTCACCTATTTGCGAGGGAAAGGCGACTTCAATGCAACAATGCTATATGTCGCAGAATCATCATGAGAGCTGATTCTCCACGCAGCTTTTTTTTTCAGCAAATAAGCAGAGAAGAAGGTTATGCTAATTCATTTGGACATCATAAGTATGGAAGACATTGCCAGCAGGAAAAATTAAGCTTCTCCAAAAAAAAGACTAAAAGACTCGTATGCTGTTTGCGTTGTTTATTTTACTTCCCTCTCTTCTGCGTTCAACTCTGATTCATTCTGTAATTTGTTTCCCGACAGTCTATTCAAAGTTTCAGGAACGCAGTAGCCAAGACATTGAACAAAATATGATTATGTTTACGTGAATGAAGTTGGAATTTCTCTGTAACAGTGAGTCATTGCGAAAGAAAAAAAAATTCAATTGCACATGCACTTTGCCTTTAAAATCATGGTAATACGAAGTACGAAGAATGCGATTTAGGAGCAACTGGTAGTCTATCGACGGCAGATTTTCCCAACGTTCTCACGAGGGGTTCAGGAAACGAAACAAGCACGACGAGAGAGTGCTTAGCGGGCGCGTATTTCAGAATTTGGATGAGTGCGATCCCCTCGAAGAATGAAAATAGCGTGGACGTGGGGAATTCTCTGGACTTTCTCCGAGTGCAAGGGACTCGGTGCGGCATCTGTAACGTGCCGCGCGAAGCGATGTCGGGCGCAAATCCCGCATCGTGGACGGTCAGTGCAGAACGACGACACGGAACCGTGGAATTCCGTATCATCGAGGCCGAATAGTGCCGACAGGAAGAAAACAGACACAGTAACGAGATGGGAAGTGCCAGAGTGAAAAAAAACATCGACACGGATCACGGCAATCGTACGGAGGAATTACGATGATGGAAATAGACCGATGCGGAACCGCATCGAATAGTCGCTCGGAATACGTCCACTTGGAATGATATAGACAGGAACAGCCCCGACACGGAATCGGCAAGCAGCTTTTTCCTATAGAGTACAACGTCGTTCCTGTTGTCCTGATTCGGACATCGTTCCGACGTCGATGTGGTAACGTGTCGCCGATCCTGTTTTTTTGTCTCCACGTTCGTGAATATGCAGTTTCATGCCTCAGCCGATAGAGGAACCATGATAAACGTCTACTACGAAGAGAAGGGCCGAAGAGTTTCTGATAAATATATGGGGTTGGCGAATGAATTCCTCAAATCTCAGTCCCTTCGGCTTACATCTTCCGAAACAAGTCGCAAGAACGCGTTTACGAAGAACGGCGTGAACGTCACTCCATCCCCCAAGATTTACAGGAGTGGATAGAAGAGGTGAGGCACCGGATAAAAGAGGTGCGGCATCGGGTATACGAAGAACACATCCGGCATGCCGTTTCTTAACGGAAAGGTCGTCTACACGCAGTCCTGAGAAATGAGGGTTCCGTTCCGCCCCGATTTTTACCGATTCGGGTTTGTGGAAAATCCGAATTTCTTTCCAACATATTTTGGACAATCGTCGTTCCCATGCATGTGACATAGATGCCTAGAACTTTAATGGAACAAATTTTAGAGCATTTTCTCGGCAGTACAATTTTTTTGTTCGACGGAGAATTGAAATCTGCGTTCGGAAACCGAAATCGATATCATTTGGTCGATTCCTTGCAAAATTATGGATATTTTCCAGTTTTTTTCCTCTTTTATTTGATAACAAGGAAAAAGACGAATTGAACCAGAATCAGTAAGGCCGGAATCTGCTGCCAGAACCGTCTGAATGCGTTTCGGCATAGAACAAAGCACACTTTCGAATAGTCCCATGTCCTCCTCGAGTTCATGAATTTTCCGTCGGATTGAGATGAGACGAGTTAACGTTTGGGTGTTTGGGACAAATCATTGCCCCAAAATAGAATTCCTCGATTCCCGATGAGATTTCGACTCGAATTTGTTCTCGTGCTGGGTGCCTCGTCACCGATGAAGGTCGTCTCTCCCGCGACCGTCGTCGTCGTCATCGAGGAAAGGGAACGAGCATCGTTCGAGAACGGTTTCTCGAAGATACTCACCGTTCCAAAATTCTCCCTCTTTCCCGATTACTCACGTGGTTCGCTCCGATGCGTAGGGAAAGGATCCGATGCACACCGGATTCTCGACGACCTAGCGGAAGTTTTCTTCTTCGGAGACGTCGGTCGGCCACCTCGTATCGAGAGACGGAATCGGTCAGGAACGATCCGTCTCCTTCGTAAGAATCGGTTTTCGGCGGCTTCGAGATCGGACGGAACGGTTGCATTCCTTCTTTCTTCGAAAAAGCAGCGAAGGGACTCGAGAGAATCATTTTCTGTCGAACTGCCAGAATCTCGCTTGCCAATTTTCGGCAGCTTTTGGGCTGCCATCCCGTTCCCGTTGTGACGATTTGGCGACCCTCCTTAGAAAGGCCTGTCGGTCGACCGGCATTGGAAAATTCGGCTCTTCGTTCCGTCGGCTCTCTGAACCAAGCGTTCGAAATCCGTGGAATCGATCGCCGCAAAGTCGTCGCCACCCGATTCCGATCGAGAAATCGAGCAGAGAGCGTCTCGTGTTTTTCGGAAGGCGATCGCTTCCTCTCGATCGAAGCTCATTCGGCAACGGGGTGACATTGAAAATCATCAAGAAAACACAGAAAAAAATGGCAGATAACACTAATATAAAACAGCGGTAAGACTTCTCGGTGCAGCATCGCGTTCAACGCGTTTCAGGGTATGTTTAAACATGAACGCATTAATGCGTGCGCGCGTCTCAGCAGAGACGTGAGAGCGAAAAAGTGTCCTAACTTTGCAACGAATCCACCGAAATAGACGATTGTCGGTTTTCAGATTTCCGTGCTCCATCGGATCCCCCTTTGGCAAGGTCTCCAAGAAATATCTCCATGCTACTTCCTGGATTTCCCAATCGGGCACTTGTCCTCGATTTACCCCGATAGCAGGAACATATTAATGGGGGGCTCACCGTGCCCTTCTATTGATCCGTAACCCACGGATACGAACAATCAGATACATCTCGGACTCGGATACAGAGACGGATACCCAGACGCGCCCAAACACATACAAAATCCTGAAATATCGCCGATTCTGAAACTGGCATGATATTCCATGTTCGATTCCGCACCTTCGATAAGCAATTCCATGTTCCAGCCCAGTTTAAAATCCCGGCTGAAAACAGCTACCCCAGGTAGCCAAATCGATAAGGGCCAGTTATGGCCCTAATACGGCATACTTGGCGAATCTCTGGCATTAGCATCCACATTTGGGCCATTCATGGGAAAAGTCTGGCAACCCGAAGTACATCACTACGTCTAGCAGCCTCGTACCTC
>CAJPEV010004361.1:0-19348 GCA_905338385.1 Darwinula stevensoni | reverse complement strand
AGGCCCCATACTGCAAGACGAACTATTGATGCTATAGCCGATCTGCGATGGGAGTTGCTGCCTCACCCACCCTACTCTCCTGATTTGGCTCCAAGTGATTACCACCTATTCCTGGAACTGAAGAAACCACTTCGGGGCAAGCGTTTTTCTTCTCTACAAGAGGTCAAGGATGCGGTAGAACGTTGGACATCAAAGGAATTCTTTAATGATGACCTTAGGAAGTTAGTCTCTCGTTGGAAAAACTGTATTGCACTCCAGGGCGATTATATTGAAAAGTTAAGTGTAAATAATGATGAATAAATATGTTGATTGGGAAAAAATTCAAAATTCCTATTACTTTTCGAACACCCCTCGTACATAAGCAGCTAAATGTAAGCAGGCATTATATGTACCTACATATTTAAGCAAAGACTGAAATTGTTTTCAGCGAAGGATTTAAAATATGGAAATGAAAAAATCAATAGCTATCCGTGCCGATGAAATGGTTAAGTGTGAAAAAGTCATAAGTAAGTCAACGGGGGACCGCATAAGACCATGAAGTGGGCTGCACTTTGAATACCATTGGTCTTATTGATCTGTAAGGCGAGACATGAACTTTTTTTTGCAAGATTCCATGATGATTCCCGGTGGCGTGCTTATGTTGGGCCAACGTTGGGCATAAATTCCAATGCTGGAACTCCACATTCGTGATGTGCACCAACGTTGGTCCCTCCCCCCAGTAGTGACCCGAAATTGGATGCATATGGACTGCCAAGGAATATGTAGTTCGTTGGAAGGAAGTGTTTACCATGTTGTGCGAGGACGATCCGGACTGCCTGAGAGCATGTGAGTTTCTCAAACTTTCGAGCAACTACCGTTCGTCGTTTTCGACACTGACGGCCCTCGTTTGCACCCTCATACAAATGCTGATGGAATGTGGCATGGCAAACGTGTGGAGATTCGTGCCCGATGGGTTCTACCACTTCTCTAGGCTTTTCATCAAATAGAGATTGGCAAATAGAGAGGGGGAGAGAGAGCCAATGCACTGAGATCATTAACTGGTATAAGTAATAAATTAGCTGCAATCCGAGCCTGAGTATCTGCCAGAGAGAACCAACTCTGAACCGGAAATGTAACTGTTCCCTATGGAAAAAGTTCTAGAAACATGACAAATAGAAAGAGAAGAAAAGTCAGAAGAACTATTGCAGAAAGGATGAACTTGGCTCCTGACCTAGAGCCTGTATTCTCGCTTGGGCCTATGGTCCATAGGCTATAATCCGGCCTAGGTCTAAGTCCTGGGCCAGTTATCCCAGGCCTATAGCTTGGGAGTTGTGGCTTTGGAACCTACTTAGGGAGGGTCTCGCTTTAAGAAAGAGGAAAACATATCGTCTTCACCCACATATCCGTATTTGTTTCAGATTGCCAAATTGTGGGTTTCATTGACGAGCTTAACGTTTTTGCTAAGCATCCAACCTGGATATCCATTGTAACTCAATGTCTTATGAAGAAGGTAGCTGTTGAAAATGAAATCATCCTTTAAATCGCAGATTTGCAAATATCTATTTAACTGCGATTTTAATCGAGCAAATCCACATGGATATCCAATACTATATTTCTCGAGTTTCTTTTCAAACTGGAACCTATGACGCCTTTTTCCATCCATGGAAGATAAAAGTGTTTTAAGCTTTTAAAGAAAAAATTGAAAGTTTTCAGGTGAAGTACCCCAAAGGCCCTTTTGATATTTCTTACAGAAGATTGTACGTTCGAATCAATTTTCATTCATATTCTGAACGAGCACTAAACACGTTCTTTCCTGCTTTTTCAAAACTCTTGGTTTGCTCTTGAAAGGTAAGGCTGATCAAAATTTAATCCTTCAGTATTTGGCCAGAAAAACGCTGACAAATCAAGGCCAAATTATTGCCGGCCTTATCAACCGTGACGATCACAATATTATTGTATATTTCCTGTAGGAGATCTTTGAAATTCCTATACGAAATATCTAAAGGGCCTTTGGGATACTTGACCTTAAAACTTTCCATCCAAATGTTCATCTTATTATATAAATAAATAAACCCTTCCACGGCACCTGCCGGTATTGGAGTTATGAGGTGGGACGAACCACATCCCTGACCTCATACTCGCCCAATTCTGAAGGACACGGCAAAGGATGCTGGCCGTGCCAAAGATTGCTGTAGGCTGGAGGATATGCTGTGATATTTCACACTTTAACTTCCTGACATGTCCTTTGAGATCGTTCAGGACGACACCGATTGTGCCTATGATGATCGGAACTATGGTGGTCTTCATTCCGCACAACTGTTCTACTTCCACTATCAGTTCGGAATATTTCTCCAGTTTCTCCCTGGTCTTCTCTTGGAGGTTATTATCAGCTGGGATGCTCACATCTACGAGGAGGGCGGTCTTCTTCTTCTTCTTATAGATCGTGATTATAATGCACTGGTCCTGAATGGCTAGGATGTTGTTCTCTGTCTCGACATTCAACAGTCCCTTCTTCAGCCAGTTATAGTTGACGTTTGAGTCGATCAATGGTTTCTCCATGATCTTCGGATGCTAACCGTGAAGCGTTTTCTCTTTTCATCGTTCCTCTATTTGTCTTTGATCTGCCGTCATGGCATCCGTCGTGTCGAAGTCGTCATGGAGGTGGAATGCGTTTGGGAAGCGGGTGGCATCTCCCCGGATGGAGTGGGACTTCTTCAGGGCATCTCGCTCTCTCAGGAAAGAAATGAGTCTTCCCTGTTTTCTTTTCGATATATCTGGCGACTTCGCATGTCGTCCGCTTATAGAAGGGACTCGAGTTCTATCAGTCCCCTCCCTTCCTTGCATCTCGGAAGGTAGAGTCTTTCAACGGCAGCCTTCGGGTGGTGGGTGTGATGCATGGTTAGGAGCTTTCTGGTTACTGGATCGATGGCCTGGAGTTCCGTAGGTGACCAATTGATGACTCCGAAGCTGAAGTTGAGGACAGGGGTGACAAGGCTGTTACGGGCAGAAATCTTATTTTTCCCGGATAGCTCGGTCTTTAGTACGAGGCGGACTCTGCGTTTGTATTCAGTCGTCAGTATTTGCTTCCTGCGCTTGGCAGCCATGGAAGAGTTCTCTTCCACATCGAGATAATTATAGGTGTCAGTGGCCGTGAGCTCTCGGAGTTGTTCGTCTTTGATGGTGGTGATGTCTCCCATAGGGCTGGGACTCCGCGGTGGACAGAGAGTTTCGCGCATTTGTCGAGTCCAAATTTCATGCATCTGTCTTTCGAGAAGATGTTGACGACTATTGAGTAGGAAGTCGAGCTCTTTCTCGTTGGAGGCGTAGAGTTTCAGGTCGTCCATGTAGAGACGGTGGTTCATGCGATTGGTCTGCATTCTTCCCCTTTCCTACGTAATAGCCGCAATCAATCCCAGACAATTCGGTACTGAGTGGGTTGAGAACCAGACAGAAGAGGAGAGGAGACAGCGTGTCTCGCTGGAAGATCCCGCGGTTGATGGAAATCTCGCGGGTTGTCAGGGTGGAGTCTTGTCCATTTAGAGACATGACCGTCTTCCAGCGGGTCATGGTCGGTTGTAGGAAGTTGACCACCACAGGGTTGATCTTGTACATCCTGAGGGACTCGATGATCCATGAATGGGGCACCGAGTCGTATGCCTTCTGGAAGTCCATCCATGCCATCGAGAGTTTCTTCTTCCTGCTTCTGGCATCATCCATGACCATACGGTTTAGTAGTAGCTGTTCCTTGCAGCCATAGGATCCTTTCCGACAACCCTTTTGCTCCTCCAACATGATGTTGTTCGAGATGTGTCGCTCGATTCGTGCTGCTAGGATGGAAGATAGCACTATGTAGACGGTTGGTAGGCAGGTGATAGGCCTATAATTCCGAGGTAGCTCGGTTTCATAGTTTTTCGGAAGTAGGTAGGTGACTCCTGCGGTTAGTCAGTCCGGTACCTCTGAGGGATTCGTCACTACATTCTGCATTGCTCTGGGGAGTTGTTCATATAGCGATGTCAACTGCTTCAGCCAGAAGTTCGGAAGACGGTCGTGTCCTGGACTCTTCCAGTTCGCTGTTTGAGCGCCTTCTTCAGATCAGATGTTGTAATCTGGGGGTCACTCATTTCGGGAATTTCCGCTGACTCCCTCTGACGTCGGAGTCATATGGCATCGACGTTGTGGCTCACCGGGCACTCCATGATCTTTGACCAGAATTCTTCCAGTTCCGCCTTGCTAGGGATCTTCTTCACTTCCATGGGTTTCGCTCCCAGTTACCGGTAGAATAGCTTCTGGCTGTTCGTCAAGCGCTCGTTATGCCGGAAGTAATTCGCCCCCTTATCGTGTACCGCCTTATCCTCAGGGCCAAGCATGGATCTTCACCTTCGCGTTCTCTATGGCGGTCGGTAGATCGGCATCGGAGGTGATCTTGTACTTGGGGTACAGCCGCTTGTAGGAATGTTTCACTTTCCGGGATGTATTCTCCTTCTTGATCTCTTAAAGGGTGCTAAGGCTAAGGATGCCTTGCTGCATCGATCCGACTTTGGAGGCACCTCTTCCAAGGTGGAATCGAGGAAGGGCTCTTCCCGGATTTCAGGGTCGGCTTTTCTGGTCCTTGACATTTCTGATGGATGGTAATGGTAGCTGCGAAGGCACGGCGGTTTAACTCAGTCAAATCGCAATCTGCAAGGTCGCAGGAGCTGATGATCTGGTTGATCTCGATGTCTTTGGAAATGGCAAGGTTGAGCTTTAGAGGTCTTAGTCGTGGTCGATCGGACATCTTTAGGTACTGCAGGTCTTCTAGATGGTCGAGAAAGGTGATTCTTAGTTCTTCAGAAGGCGCTTCTACCTCTGAAGGAGCTTCAATTGCCCTCTGTGGAACCTGAAGTGGAGTCTCTTCAATTGTTGCCTCCTTGTTTTCGGGTACACTACGTTTTGGCTTGACAGGCTGGGGGGTGTTCAGGACTTCCTGTTTGATGTTTTCCCGTTCCAGTTCTGAGAGCATGTTGTTCCGCTCGACATAGTGTCTCAGAGTCCTGGGTTAACTTGCATACATTATTATGCAAGTTAACCCAGACGATGGACTTTTGTGGAAGTTCAAGAGGGAAATCTAGACCCCTAATGATACACTGTTAGACGGTTTTCATCGAGAATATGACGAACATGTAGTGCGCCTGGGCTTGGAAAAACGATGAGGGAGGTCCCTTTATCCTTGATAAGGTGATCCAAGGATCACCTTGTTAAGTGCAGTACAAGTGAGAGTGAATGTTCTCGTTCTTAAGGAGCTCTAGTGGTTTTCGTCTGATTAACCCTCCTTCAAATCCATGATAATTGGCACGAAATTCAATGATTATCTGTTGGAGCTCTAAGAGAAGACCAACTCTCCAACAACACAATGTTCCCAGGTAGGAGGGGGGCAAACCCCACCCAAGCGGTATCAGGGGAAGAAAGTATTAGATCCAAGGGGGCCCCAGACTCAGTCACAGGGACACCAGGAAGGCAGAGACTCTTCCCCCCATCTTGCCCCCCTTAAAATACTCCAATGCGAACGATGCATCTAAAGAAAATAGTGCAAGTGCGTAGCCAATAATGCCCACTGCAACTCTCGATGCCACGGGTCATGGACGTGTTGCAACAAATGAATCAAAATGGTGTGCTCAACAGAAAGGCTTGAATGCAGACATCTGCAAAGTTGTTGCAGATTCTTTAATCATGGACAATCTGACGTCATGGAGCAGTTACTCTATTTATTCATTAGGATGATCAAACTAATTCATATCATGGTGTTTGACACGCTGGCTCGAAAATAAAGCAAGTGCTGGTGACCGAAGGCATCAGATCATTGTTCTGGCCGAGATGAAGTGCTTCTCTGAACTTGCACGAAAATGTGCAATTCGTGTTAACATGAACAAGGGTTTGCCCATGCAAGTTCAACCTCCACGCAGTGGCGGACTGTTCATGCTAATCCACGACGATTTGACCGTGCAAGTTCAACTTGCACGATGAATTGCCATGCAAGTTTTTACTTGCACGGCGGGGTCGACTTGCATGCGACATATATATATTTACTAGCTGGTACCCGTGAAACATCCACATCTTCGTATATCAGGTTAACCTGTTGAGGGCGACGTGCCTCATATGAGGCCCAAACGTATGGACCACCATGGGTATTTAAATTTTAAAAGGATCAATTCTGGGGCTTTAAGGAAGTTAAATGGATATTTATTATATATTTATTCAACCACATATATGTATATATTCATTAATATTGCTCATACATCAAATTTGCATTTAAAAAAAACTCAGGCCCTGGGGTACTGCAATGGCCAAAAAACCTAGTCCTCAACAGGATAATGGACTTCTTTTTCAAAATATTTAATGAAACACAACTGTAATTTTCAAAGGCCATATTTCCAATCAATAATATTGAGTGCGCCCTGTATTTCCCCGTCCCCCCTGCCCTAAATCAATCTCAGAATTTCCATATATAGCAAAATGCAGGTTTGATTCTATAAAATTTAGATGAGACAAATCGTAAGAATTAGGATATTTCCTCCATCAGATGGAGGGAAGATGCTTCCCATCCTCATGGCTCTCAAATTCCCCTTTTTAGTCTCCGAACTTCAACTCAATGGGACTGACCCTACCCGAAGATCGAGCCAGCAGCTCGGTCCGGAATCGTATTTTCCTTTTACGTGCGGGCGAATCCGCTATCCGAGGGATTTTTTTTTACAATAAAGGGCACCTCGTTCCGTGAGCACTCGATGCGATCACGTCATTAGATGACGTCACCTTCGGGCAAGCAGCTGGCAGCGGAACGCAGTGAACTATGAGAACACGACAGGCCATTACGAACGTGACGTCATGGGAAACTGGAGGCGTCAGCAGCGCCGCTTAGAAAGAAGACGAGTTCTAAACTCAGAGGCCTAAGCGGGGTTGTGGGTTGGTGCAATCGGCCCGACACGACGGGCGGAGGGGGGGGGAGACGGTAAAGCTCGGTCCGGCGATCGAGTTTTGGGTCAAGTTAGACCACGATTCGAATCGTACCAATCAGGTCGGTTTCGAAAAAGTTCACTCACGCAAGCCTCTGGCGGACATCCGCCGGTCGGGTCTGCCTGATAGAGAACTTATAAGACGTAACCAGTGAAATATTCACGTACGATTGTTGCTAATGGAATTCAGTCGAACAGCATTCAAATGAGACATTTCGCAGGATTTTTTGAACCGCCAAATTTGGGGTCATTAATAAAGAGATGGAGTATGTGAGATTCTTCCGTCATCAGAGACCCCCAATTGACTTTGAACCCAAAAAAAAACCCCAACCCCAGTGCCTATAAAGAAATTTATTTCTTTATAAGAAATTCTATCTAACTTCTATTAAGAAATTTAGAAATTAAGCGAGATTCCCCCGACGGAGTGAGGCTCGTCTCATTCGAGTGCAGGGGATGATTTCGAGCTTCGCACGGAATGGGGATCAGCTCTATCAGGCAGACCCGACCGGCGGATAGGTTGACAATCGACTTTCATGTTGGGTGCAGGCGAATGAGCTAGAATACACTCAGAGGAGTCTTTTTCTCGAGCCGTTTACAGCTGCTGGCAATAAGGACGCCCCGTTCCGTCAGCGCTCGATGCGATCACGTCATTAAATGACGTCACTCGGGCACGGAACTACCAGTGGAACGTAGTGAACTATGAGAGCACCGAACAGGCCAACACCAATGTGAGGTCATGGGACGTCAGGTGGAAGCCTCAGCAGAGCCGGTAGAGTCGCTCAGAAAAAAGACGAACCCAGAGACACGGAGTTCCGAAGTAAAGAGGCCTAAGCGGCCCGACCAGACCCGCGGGTAGAATACACTAAAATCTCGGTTGTCGGGTAAGCTCGACTCGTAGGCACGATTCAAATCGTGCCGATCGGGTCGGATTCGAAAGAGTCGACCCGTGCATTCCTACGGCCGACAGACAGGAGTACGTCGGCTATTATATAGATAGCCCTAATTGCTCTAATTGGTCCCGTACGTCGAGGATTGAGTTTCTTTCGGATGAAAAAAAATTGGGTCTTGGCCTAACCCGAAGACAGTCCAGATAGGCCTAGGTGTAACGCTTTTCAGCTTTGTAGAAAAAAGGGGGGGGGGAGCTTGAGGTTGAGGTTTGGGTAGGGGTTGAAGAAAGGGAAAGCCTTTCAAATGGTTTCCACATTATTTCATTGCATAATGGGAAAACTGTCCACTGTTACTTTGTCGAGGCGACTCGAAAGAGAGGTCGACCTCATGTACAAAGTCATCATCGAAAGAGGGTATGCCTAGGCCTGACCTAAAGACCGTCCTTGAGTTAGCCTCAGACATAAAGTTATTTAATGCCCTAGGTTAGGGGTTCTCAACCTCGTCATCGCCATGTCAATTCATGATAGCCTTTTCTAAAATGTAAATTTTTGGTAAAGCATCAGTTTAAAGAAAAGTGCTCAAACTCCTCACAATTTCTTTTCTTTTTCTTCTTCACAATTTCTTTTCACTAACACAGTATGAGCGCCTGCCTAGGCCATGTTTGCCTAGAAAATCGCGATGCAGTTCAAAATGTGATGCGATCGAACATAATTCAATTATAATGCTGAGATGGGAACTTGCTTTTATATTTCTCATACACAGAAAAAGAGAAGAAGGGCATGCATATCTGGAGGCAAAAAGCTATCTGTATCTTCATAGCAGCAAAAATATTCAATTGTCATTCATCCTCGACATATATGTTCTCGATGAAGGTGTACACCAGGAATACCAAAGAGACTACAGGAGAGAGCCTTTTAAAAGTGGCTCTCGTTTCATTCTTCCTTCATGCGACCCCTTAAAAAAATTTGAAATGGCATATTTTCCGCAAGGACATCACTCAAGGAGTTCTTTAAGTTCAACAAGAATGTATAATGAAGAAAGAAAAAGTCACAAGTTCTTCCAAAACTTTTGGCGAAAGCAGGAACGCACCGCATACACAGGATGTTGAATTTGTTTAGATTCTGAAACTTGGCTGCGTTGGGGTGAAACCGGGTGGTTTTGTTTGGGGTTACCAAGAAGAAGAGCGCAACTAAGACCCAAATTCCCTAGTTCCACATTGTGATAATATGCCACTGATGAGTTGCTCAATGCTTAGCATGGTTCCGGAGACTTGCCTAATCCCTTCTGTGACAAGTAAAGTTCCTCCAGGTGATCTGGTTCCTCCAATTCCACTTTTTCCCAATGTGTCACAATGAAGTCAGGTTCCACTAAATCCACTTCGTCTTAATATGGCACTAAGAAGTCTGATTCCTTCGGTTCCATTTTGTCCCAAAATATTGAATAGTAGGAGATGGGAAACAGCATAAGACGGGAAGCTTGAGATACGGTGGTTTCTGTCACAAGAAAGCAATTTCTTTCAGTTCCGAAAGACTTGAATCTTCTGTTCTTTCCTTTCTCTCTGATGAACCGGTTTCTCCTAGCTTGTAAACAGTCCTCTGAATGATCGGCCTACGTTTACCTCATCCACAGCTACGAAATTTATGTGAAATTTTGCCATCGAGTTGCCCAGTTGGGATATCGGTATGGAAAATGCACAGGGTATCTAAAAAAAGTAGCACTGTAATAATGTTTTTTTTTTATAACTAAATTGAACTTGAAAAAACACTGCTGTGTCGGTTAGAAAGAGAAGAGATATAACTTTCTTCTGCCGAAAATGGTATGAAAATTTTCCATTTCTGAAGCGAGATATGGAACAGCGAATATTAGACTAAAAGAAATGTACTCACCATATCAAAATGACACGTTCTAGGCTTACTCAATAGTTCAAGGTGTGCAAGGTTGGATTGAGAGAGCCAAGAATATTTCATTTATTTGATGAAGTATGCAGCATTTTCCTTAAGAAATGCCCAAGAACCAATAATAGAGTGGAGTTTCCTGGCTACACACGGATTGCTAACTTTTTCGAGCGGTTTCATTGCTGGATTCTTTTACATAGGCTGCTCATAGCAGTTCACCAGCATTACTGAATTTTGCGAATGGAAATTTGTCTTTCCGTATGTGAGTTCTTTGATCTTCGTGCACTCTTCATCAATCGCAAACCCAATCTCTTCTCGTTTTAACTGACAAACATTTTCTTTCTAATGTAATACGGAGCAAGAAAAATCAGTTCTTGCAGCTTTAACTTCTTATTAAACACCCTTCGTGTAATGATTGTACATTCCTCTTCTTACGAAGGCTCTCAATTTCTCGGTCGCATCTTCATCGGGCAAAAGGGGATATCGCAAGCGCCTACTAGAAAATCATCATATCTCAATTTATATTTGGAGTAAGTTTGCCAGAAGCAATAGGGACCTTGTTGAACAAAGTTATAAATCACGTCGTCGTTTTTCGGGAACCGGCAATAGTTGTGACCCTCAGCAACGGCGTCATGAGGAAATACCGCCCTAGTAATTACTGTTGTGCGGTTCACATCGTCCCAGTGAAGGCATGGGAAGCCCGAGTCTGTCACGTTCCTCTTTCCTGCATACTCCCAACCCTCAATGGTCACCTTGCACTCCGGCGGGGCTATTAGAAAAAAAAACGGAGTTAGAAGACAGAGGTCATCGTGCTGGCATTGCTATGTTATTTCCTTGGTCGAGTGATTGAGAAGCAATATCCTCTCGAACCAGACTCTTCTCTCATTCAAATGTGTCAACGATACGTTATATCACTAGGAGTGGGGCTCCCACAAATGATTTTTTTGGCTGTTATTTTTGAGCACGCTAATCAAGTGCTGGTAGAGAAAAAGCTTATCTGACAGGAAATGATCCCAACTCTGAAGGTACTGTGATGTGGCAAATATTATTCATTGGAAAATAAACTACTTCGTGGAGGAATTCTATTCCTTCCATCGTTGATATGGTGCATCATACAAAACCACACCATAATAAATCTACCAATGGATAACATCCAATTCTCACCGATTTTGAATAAACTCAGCATTCAGACTTTTTCTTCCCCGTATTTCGAATTTCAGCCTCATCCGGTCATTATGACAAATGCCACAAGGCGGTCAAATATAGAGTAACTTGGGAGCATTGATCTTAATATCCCCGTAACTCGAGAATTATCCTCGCTAGTGCTTTGATTAACTATCCATTACCCACATTACGTATGGAATTAAAGTCTGCTCATCAATATGACCTGAACCAAGATGCAAAATCCTATGACTGAATCTTGCCAAACTGGAGCTATTCCCAGGAGATGTAAACGGAATATTTTACTGTACTGTACAATTTGTCTTTTTTGACCATCTGGAATTATTTTTTATGTTTCCCTGCAGCTAAATCGGGCACAGTTGAGTTCCATGACCCTTAATTATTACCTGTATTTCTTTTTTGAAGTAATAAAATGTCCCACCCTTAACAAACTTCAAGTCCACCTAACACATGCAGAATTAGCTCAGCTTCTTTGCTACTTGTGGACTGGGTTTCCTGTCTCTGTACACATGAAACATGTGTATCATTTAATTTTATCCCAATCAAATACTGTTCTTGAAGTGTTATGGATGGGGCACATTTTTTGGTCATACTTAATTCCAATTATCAGTAGATTAATATATGAATGGTGAGTCATTACTCAGGATATCTTTCTCCACAGGGACGCACATTCCTTAAAATAGAATTAGGTAGAGAAATGGAAACATTCAGGCAGTTTGACAGGGATGCATAGGTATCCCAACAGCAAAACAGTTTCATTACGGGTAGGACACCCCGGTAGCACACCCACGTTTGGCCAACGTTGGGTCTATGTTGCAAATCCACGTTTTGCGATATGGGCCCAACCTTGGTTCCCAACGCTGGTCCCTCGTAGGATTGTTCCGCGGCCCCACGTTTGGCCAACGTCAAATGCTGACGTGCGGAATGGCATTCAGGCGCTTAAAAGAGATTTCGAGTGACATTCTATATTTGTACATCATTGTTCATATCCCATACCAAGGATCTAGCCACCGAGTCTCCCTCGGTCTTGCTCGAAGTACTCCAGGAAGTAGTACAAGGTGTCTAAAAAAAAACTTGACGCTGCTTGATTAAACTTTTCCTGAATTACACAAATATTTTGAGAAATCCTTTCCGCAACCATAAAGAAGAAAGATTAATCTATCGTTTACTAAAGACCGTATGGAAATTGATCAATTCTCAAGAGAGATGTGAGACTAATAATTACATTTGAAGAAATTTACTAACTTTCACGATGTAATTGAAAGATACGTTCAAGATCTGCCTCTCTCTCACGATAGTACACATTCAGCCACTCAATAAGACTCTCCACGACTGACTCCCTGATGGCTCGTTCTCTTTCTGCCTTCATTTTTGAGACTTCTATACAATTTTTGCAGTTAGATGCATTAAAACCAGCAGTCAAGTACATAATTGCACGCATTGGCAGAAAACTCGCAGATCATTAGCGCATTCGCGAGTGCCTCCATCGCTGCAACATTTACCAGGCAAACCACTTTGATTTATTTTAAATTCTGGATACTGCATGGAAGTCGAATAGTTTTAAGCAGAAATATTGAAATGCAAATTTAACTTCTGCAAAATACAGTCACTAACGAATCACCGTGGGCTGTCTAGTCGAAGATTCAGCGATGGTGGCAATAGAATGCGCAAGAAATTCACACATTTTCAGTCAAGGCGTGGAATTCTGCACTAGACTGCTAGCTTTGGTGCATCTAAAAGCAAAATTGCGTTTGAGAGTAAAAAATAATGCAGAAATGTTGCCATGGGGCTGAAGGTGTATTGACAACGTGTTAGTGAGGCAGACATTTAATGAATTCTTCAATCGTGACAGCAAATTTTTGTCCCATTTAATTCTTATTCTCACGTCTCGCTTCAGAATTTATCACTTTTCATGCGATTTTCAGCAAATGAGAGCGTAATCTTCCTTTTTTATGGCTGATGAAATAATTTGTTTAGTGTTTTGTATAATTCAAGAATAATTAAATCAAACAGCGTTAACATTTTTTGAGACACTATACTTCCTGCGATCGTCATCTTGTGAGACCTTTACTTTCCACACGGGATTTGAGCTACATAGTGATATCATTCCTCACTCATTTGGCTATTTTGAAGCTATGGAAGTGCTTGCCTGGTAAGACTCGGGTGATCACATTTTTTATCACACCCGAACCAACCCCTAAAGTAGAAAAAGATGTTGCCTCCCCAATCGGAAGAAACCAATCATCTTTATCCTCACCCTATCGGGTGAAGCCCCAATTTAAACCTTGCCTTCTCCACGATTAACAGGAATCTCCTCATACTGCTTAACCTATATTAAACAATTATTTCAGAAATTCTAGTGTCTTCCCTTTCGTTCTAAACGGGAAAAATCCAATATCGCATGAAAGGTACTGGGGTCTTAACTTATTCAGTCACTCCCTGATCACACTGAAATAGTGGCTACATAGAGAGCATCTCTCACCATCAGTGGGAAGCTTTTTGTTCAAACAACTGATATGGATGTATTATCCTGAGGCACGGCAAATGTTAGCTGCACAGTAGTACAGATGGTGGGTCTACATGGGCAGCTCAATGCGATGTGGGCCCGCGCTCCCCCACTCGCAGCCAACGTGGGCCCAACATCGTGTGCTACCTGATACTTTATTTTCAGTCTTCTGGTCTTGGTCACCACCTTTTTATGCTTCATTTTTTATTTTATTTTCAGTTTTAAAAGGCTCGGTGTTTTGAAATTCATATGATTTTCGAAAATTGTATGAGCATACCACACCACGCCTTAAATTATCCATTCATTTAATTACAGTGAAAACTCGTTTACTCGAACTTTGAGGGACCGGGCGAATTGTTTTGAGTTATTCGAAGTTCGAGTTATCAGGAATCGCCCCCCACCCCAAAAAAAACTCACGTAAAGGAACATAGGGGACAGAATGGCTCGGTGTGGGAGCGATAGATAGACAAAGCGAATGTTGGAACACTTTATGCCTATATAACATGATTAGTAGCAACAATTTTCACGTGTTGAAAGCTTTGCCACCATGGGACTCCAATACCACCAGAAGTCTCAAGCGTTTATTAAAATGTAGTGTCCCTTATTGACCTGAAGGCATGCATACGTCACGTTAAAAAGAACGCAAATGCATGGGGCTTGGAGAGGCTTCATTGAAATACTACGGAATTCGCGAGGATTACTTACTCATGTCGTCACACAATGGAATATCGCAGTATTCCCATTGGATTGAAGTGTCGTTGACCCAGCACCAGGGCTTCTTTTTCGGTCCTGGATTTCGGCAGTAATTCTTGTGGTACATCGGCTCACGGATCGGAAAATAAAATATGTAGTCCCGACGTCTCCCAAAAGGAAGAGCCCAGAAATAATTATCTGGTCCTGTCAGCTCGTACGGCTCTGAATTCCAAGGTAGACAATCCTTTCCTGTCTTGGTCTTATTCAGTGTCCCAATGTATTCTGTTCCCTTCCTCGTCAGAAGACAATGGGGATAATCGTGCTTTTCTTTGTCTCCATCTGCAAGGTTGAGTCGATTCATGTTATATTTCATGAAATAGAAAACTCGGTTCCGAATGCATTCTACAGAGATCTTTGGTACAAGCAAGGTTTCAGGGTATTTGAGAGTACGTTCTTCTTGAACTGAAGGGACATCAATGAAAGATATAGAAAATGAATATTGGGTAATCTTTTTTGCAGATATACAGTGAGGGACAAAACTGTGTCAATGTTTGACACAGTTCCAGCTGATGACTCATAACGTGAGTAAAACAAGTCCAATTGAACTGGAATTTCAGTCAATCATACAGCTATTTCCTGGCTTTCGATTGGTGCTAGTCACGTGTTATCTGGCATCCTAATGGCTGAGTTGCAGCCGTTCAAAGTCAACCATGTGATTGACACAGTTTTGTCCCTCACACTCGGTCATCGAGAAATTCGAATTTATTAATACCCTGTGTATTCGCCTTTGGTCTTCAAAACTACCAGTACCCTTCTAGATATGCTCTCGATGAAGTCCTAGCATATTTTGACGGAAATGGTGTCCCACTCGATTGTGACCCGCACCATAACTCGTGGATGTTGATTCGCTCATTTTTATACACAGCAAGTCTTGGTTTGAAGTCTTGCTTTAAATGTTCCATTGGGTTGAGGTCTGGTGACTGCTGGCCATTCTAGGACCTCGATTCTGTGGTCCTGGAAGCATTGGTGAGCCACCCTGGATATGTGTCTCGGACCATTGTTCGGCTGAAACACCGCCTCTCTCATTTCGAGCCTGTCGATATCTATTGTTGAGTGCAATTCTTCCTCGAGAATGCTTGTATTCGCCATGGCATATATCCTTCCTTGTATTTTAAATCCATATCCGACTCCCTTGGCCGTCATGCAGCCCCAAAACATCAGTGTCCACCATACTTGCAAGGCCTCTCCGACATGCCACGCTGTTTCCATATCCAATCACGCCCTTCCGACTTAATGAGGCTGATTTTTATGACCAAATATACGTTTGCAGTCACGTATGGTCCAATGTATTCGACGGCAGGGGAATTCCTCCAGCTGTCGAGATCATAGCAGTCGGCATGTGACGGGAATCCGCTTGTATGGTGGAGTCATGCAGACGTTTTGGGGCTCCATGACGGCCAAGGGAGTCGGATATGGATGTAAAATAAAAGGAAGGATATATGCCTTGGTGCATACAAGCATTCTCGAGAAAGAATTGCTCTCATCAATCGAGATAGACCGGTTAGAAATGAGAGAGGTGGTGTATTATACGGACGATGATCCGACACACAACTTGCGGGTGGCTCACCAATGCTTCCAGGACCACAGAATCGAGGTCCTAGAATGACCAGCAGTCACCAGACCTCAACCCAATGGAACATTTACAGTAAAGCAAGACTTCAAACCAAGACTAGCTGTGTATTAAAATGAGCCAATCAACATCCACGAGTTATGGCGCGGGTCACAATCGAGTGGGACACCATTTCCGTCTAAATATGGTAGGACTTCATCGAGAGCATATCTATCAAATAGAAGGGTACTGGTAGTGTTGAAGGCCGAAGGCGAATACACAGAGTATTAATAAAAACGAATTTCTCAATGACCGAGTGTAAGGGACAAAACTGTGTCAATGACACGGTTGACTTTGAATGGCTGCAGCTCAGCCAATAAGAGGGCCAGTTAACACGTGACTAGCACCAATCGAAAGCCAGGAAATAGCTGCATGATTGATTGAAATTCCAGTTCAATTGGACTAGTTTTACTCACGTTATGAGTCATCAACTGGAACTGTGTCAAACATTGACACAGTCTTGTCCCTTACTGTATATATTAATGTTAATATGGTTGTTCTCTTTCGAAACAAGAGGTTAGTGAATAAGAAGTAAAGACTCACTCATACTGATGGATTCCAGAAGCTCGTAGCAGTAGGGAATTTCACAATATTCCCTATCCGAAATTAAAGAAGTGCTTTCGCCGAGCACAAAGCAATAGGGTTTTTCATAGAATAAGGAATTTTGGATGTATATGTAGCGACAAAAGTTGTGCCTGCTGTCCATGGGATCAAGAAACAGTGGTATGTGAATGTCCATATGAAATTCCGATATGTCATTTCTTGGGTCCATCCAAGGCAAACAGGGTTTCCCAGACTCACTCACGTTCTTCTTCCCAATGTAATCAGTGCCGTAGTTCGACATGTAGCACTCCAGAGGACCTGACGGGATTATTGGACTGTCATGTTATCACTGTATAGTATTTGCTATCACTAGTCAAGAATTCAACCTTCATTGGGCAAAAGGGACAACTGTTGTCCCATTGTATGGATTTTTCATGACCTAAAGGTACAAATACTCTACTGCAACGTTTTGCGCAAATGTCCTTATACTAAATCAATAATTGATTCTCTGCCATTATTTTAACCAAAATTTTAACTCCGCTAGCGAGTGCTTACAAGCTGCGAAGAAAAAACCTAGATATCAGCTCTTACGCGGGATATTTCAATTTGCACGATGAAGTTTAAGAACGTATTTTCTGTTCTGGTATTCTTACAATTCGAGTTTTGTTTGAGATTTAACAGTTACAATTCCATTTCATGATCGAATCATTTCAGTCCATGTAAAATTTTTCGCTACATTATTTATGATTTTCTCAGTTCTTGCAAGCAATTACAACTGCAAAATACACGTCCAGATATGAATCACATGGTCAATTTGAAAGAGACAATTGCAATTAGATTAATATGGAAAGCATGACATGAAAAAAAAAACAAGAATCAAAGTGCCTCGGTTTTTGCTCCACATCAGAAAAAAAACGTACTCAGGTCTTCGCAGAAGGGGATGTCACAGTACTCCCATTTGATGGTAGGAGTCTTTGAGACAAAACACCACGGCCTCTGCCCCCATCCCGGATTCCGACAGAAGTTCAACTGGACTCGTGGGATAAAATTTGTGAAGAGGTTGGCGAAGGTAATCTTTTCCAAGGGATCGGTCGTCAACGGCAGATGCTTGACCATCACGTATGGGAACGTAGTCATTTCTGCGAAATCTGCCCAATACAGGCATGGTTTCCCCGTTTCGCTTTTCCTGATTTTGCCCAAGTATTCCTTGCCCATTTTAGTTTTCCGGCAATCGGGGTAATTCACCTTTATCTTCCTATATCTGTCTGCTGTGAAGATATCAGGTGTTGGTTTTCTCTCTTCAAGGACAACATATTTATGTAACTTTCAAACATTTTAGGAATTCGTCTTAACGCCTGTGCATCATGACTTCTGTCGTTACTCCACTCAGTATACTCCGTCGTTTATGATGACTTTCGTTATTTTTACATTGACATGACATGAACCGGCAGCGTTAATGAAGCTTTATATATTTCTAAGGAACGTAAAAACCGAAAAAAGTTCATTGCATGAAAAAATTAAAATTAAATTCAAACTGGACATCAGCCTACTGGTTTCCTATGTAATATTCAAGGAGTCAAGGAAAGGGTGAATTACTTTGGCTTCTTCGACGATTTGTTTAGACATGTGAAAAATAATCGCATTTCAAATACATCCCAGAGCACGCCTAGCCGGAATATTAGTGTAACAAAACTAAAACTAGAAATAAAAAATATTAGAGTTCAGGTTGTTTCAAACATCCGTGTTTGAAGCAAATAAGCTAGCTCCAACCACAGTTTACCCTAAAATTTTAGGCAGGGCTTTGGTATGCGTCATTTCCACTTCCTGAATCTGTCTGTAAACCATAATCTCACTTAATTGCGTGCTTTTCTATTTGTTTTTTTTCATGGGTTATATATTTCTCGAGAAACTGACTGGCTTTTTTTTCCTGTTGAGGACAAAACGAGACGTCGCAATATCCCCACTGGTCTTCCCGGCCCTCTCCAAAGTAACACCACGGACCCGCAGGACGACCACCGGGATTTCTGCAATAATTGTGTGCCTTCTTCACCTCATCCGAGAATGCAGGAAGCCTCAGGGACCAACTCCGAAATTGAACCGTCAGTGGATATTTCAGCCAGCGCTTGCAGGATTTGCCCAAAATTGTCACGTTCTTTATCCCCATGTACTCCGCTCCCTTTTGAGTCAGTTTGCACTCCAGAGGAACTAGAAGCAATTCATACGTGTCAATTTCCGTGAAATTTTTGGTATTTGAATTTGTCTTCTATCGAAGAAAGCCTGAAATGCATAGTCATTCTTGACACTAAATCGCATAGACTTATTACAAGCAAGGCGATGACTTTTTCACATGGCACCCTTGGGAAATACGTTGTGGACCTCTCTTCCCCTCTTGGATTACTTTATTTCTCATGGCATCTGTTGATTTTCCATCAGTTGAGTAAATTGTGACACTTACAAATGTATGTTTGGCCCCTCGGTTGAAGGGACTGAAAAAGCCCAGTCGTATGTCTCAAAAAAATATGTACCCCTAGGGGAACAATCTCTAGGCTAGGATTCATTCTAATCTCTGCACGCTCATTCAAGTATTCCAAAGTAATTTTTATGATATCTTGGGCATACTTCGAACAATCACTCACTGACTGTTGGTCATTCACATCACGATCGTCTGCATATGTTGTACAGTTTCTGTATGTATATATATATATTGTAGCAGTATGACCGATAAATCCTTCCACGGCGATTGCCGGTATTAGAGCTATGAGGGGGAATGAGCCACATCTCAGACCTCATACTCGCCTAATTCTGAAGGACACGGCGGAGGATTTTGCAATGCAAAAGATTGCTTTACACTGGAGGATATCGAGTGAGACTTCATACACCAGCTTCCTAACATGTCCCTTGAGGTCTTTCAGGACGACGCCAGTTGTGCCTGTGATAATCGGAACGACAGTGGTCTTCATTCCGCACAACTGTTCTACTTCCACTTTCAGTTCGGAGTATTTCTCCA
>CAJPEV010004360.1:0-22795 GCA_905338385.1 Darwinula stevensoni | reverse complement strand
TTTTTCGGGTCTTTTAGGCCCATCGGTGACTGTCTCTTTTTCGAATTTATCTTTCTTCTTCTTCTTATCAAAAAAGAATTTAGCCTTGTCCGGTTCACTACCTATAATTACCCGCTGTTTTTCAGGGCTTGTTTCATTAATTCTTGAGCGTTTCTTCTTAGGATCTGAATCATCATCCGTTTTAACCTTTTCTACTATCGGTCGTTTAGGAGGCTCTTCTTTCTTTTCTTTTTTAGGTTTTTCCTTTTTTTCTGCGGTGAGGGAATTAAGATCAACCTTACCTAGTTGTTTTAACCCTTCTATCTTCTGAAATCTAGTTTCAATATGCTCTACGGACTCTTCAGCGTCTTCTATTTGAGGCACCTCCTTTGTGTTATCAGATTTTACTTGAGTGTTCTCCTCCAGTTTAGATTCTGACAATTTTATTCTCTTCGGTTTCTTTTCCTCGTTCTCTATTTTTTCTTCGGTCTTGTCTTCAATAGGAAGTTCTATTGTTTCTACTTTTTTAGTAGTTCTCTTCGGTTTCTTGTCACCTAAATTGTCAATATCGATTTTATCTAGAACTTTAAGTTTGAGTTTTGGTTTCTCAGTCTCAATTTTCTCTATAACTTCCTCTACCTTGACGTCTTCTATCTTGACTTCAGTTTTTACTTCAACTTTTTCCTCTTCTTTAGAAGGTACGGTCTCTTTAGGCTCTTCTATCTTCTCTACTTTGATAGGAGTGGATATGAGCTTTTCCTCCCTAGGCTTGTTATGCTGTGAGAGAAACTGTGCAGACTCTTCTTTAAGATCATGCTCTGAGCTATACTTTTCATTTAGCACCATAAACATGTCGTCCTCTATCTTCGAGTTAGGATTATCTGCTATAGAAAATCCCTTTTCAGTAAGATATTGAACAATTTCCTCCCTAGCTACATTGAAGTAAGAGGCTGCTTTTGCTAATCTTGTCGGTTTTATTAAGGACATTTATTACTTTATTCTTGAATAATTTTTTTTCTTCTTTTAAATTTTTTAAAGAAGTTGTTTTTAGGATTTATCAAACTCTGATTTAAGAATATGCATGACATCTCTTACCGTTTCTTCTTCTAAATCCGCTCTTTTAGCCAATTCATCTACTGTGAGACTTAATACACTCTTAGCCGTATCGCAGCCAACTTTTTTTATTTCATCTATAATCCAGCCTTCTATTTCGTCTTTAAATTCATCTAGATCTATATCCTCCTCATCTGTATCGATGTCTCTATATACGTCTATTTTATAATCTATTAGCCTACTAGCTAGCTTGATGTTAACACCATTTTTTCCTATAGCTAGAGATACCTGATCCGGCTCTAACCATACTTTAACTCGTCTATTTTTTTCATCTATCTCTACAGAATTTATAGCAGCAGGTGCTAGTGATCGCTGTATGAAGAGTGGGAAGTTATTTGTATAGTTTATGATATCTATATTTTCATTTTGCAACTCACGTACTATTCCATGAATTCTAGAACCTTTAACGCCTACACAGGCACCTACTGGGTCTATTCTGTCATCATAACTTTCTACAGCTATTTTAGCTTTCTCTCCTGGTTCGCGCACTACTTTTTTAATCGCTATGATACCTTCCATGATTTCAGAAACCTCCAGTTCTAGCATGGCTTCTAGAAATTTAGGATCCGTTCTAGATAGTCTAACCTTAGGTAGATTATTCCGAAGTTCTACATCTTTAATGACGGCACGCACTGTATCTCCTTTCTTGAAGAAATCACTCTTTATTTGTTCTGATTTAGGCAAGACCAATTCATTTCCTTCATCATCCATTATAAGGATTTCGTTTTTCCACACTTGGTATACTTCACCATGAACGATTTCGCCTATCATTTCCTTGTACTTTTTGTATACCTCGTCTTTCTCTAATTCTGTTACTCTCGAGTTAAGCGTTTGTTTTGCAGCCATGATCGAGCGTCTTGAAAATTGCTGTATTTCTATTTGTTCATAGGTCTCTTCACCTAGCTCAAAACTCTCATCTATTAACTTAGCTTCCGTTAGTCCTACTTCTTTTACCTTATCCGTCACGGCATCATCCTCTACTATAGTTCGTATTTGGTAGATTTCTATTTGGCCTTTGTCGGTATTGACTACTACGTCAAAATTGTCTGTATTGCCATATTTTTTCTTCAATGAGGTCTTGAAAGTGTCTTCAAGGAGTCTCATCATTTTGACTTTGTCTATGTTTTTTTGTTCTTTAAATTCCGAGAACGAATCGATTAAGTCTAAAGTGTTCATTGTTATTTCTTTTTAAAATTTGTGGGTATGGGTATGAGTGCTTTTTTAATTTGATTATATTTCAATATATGTTCTATTGTTTTTCTTCAGTTACACCCTCAGGAATAATAGGTGGACAGGTATTTCTTACTGTAAATTGAATATCACGACATACGTATCCTACCATGACTCTTGTATAGCCTGTGCCATTAGGGATTGCACGCCACTCTTGAACAGCCATGGCCATAATGGCATCTTGCTCTATGGAAGGAATACAGGTTATCGTTCCTGTTCTATTATCAATACTTACCCCTGTAGTCGTAAAAAGAAAGTTATTTTGATTCAAAGGACTGATAAAAGTAACTGCCGGATTTCCAAAATTAACTGCAGAATTAGGATTAGCAGCTTCATCAACAAATGGCGTATATAGTCTATAACCAAAAGAATCACGAATAGTAGTTACACCATTGGATAAGGTAATATATCTAGGGTCAAAACTATCTACTGCGCCATGGTTATAGGTATTGACTCTCAATTTACACCAATACGGTATAGGAGGAGTAGTAAATACAGGAGAGTTGTTTCTATAATTTGTATTGATGACCGCCTGTATCCACATACCAGCCCCGCCCGGATTTACAATTGTACTAATAATATTATTTCTACAACATGATCCCCAGCCTACATAAGCCCAGCCTACATTCTTTCCTAAATNTTCGTTTAAGAATTTAGGACAGTGGCAGATTTCTAAGATGAATGGTACTCAGGTGACAGTTTCTAACACCGCTTATTTTTACAACCCCAATAATATCGACGGAATAAAGATAAATGGCATTAATCTAGCGGTGCAGACAGAGGGTAAGAATTTAGGAAAATTAGAAATAAGTCAGCCAGGTATGACTATTCCTAAGCTTTCTGACTTTCAAATACCAATTAGTTTCGATATCAATATTTCTGATTTACTAGGTAGTTTATCATCAATTATCAACATATTTTCAGGTAAAACGGTGGATTTAAGATGTATAGGTGATGTCAAAGTAGGCTATGCTATGTTTAGTAAATCAGTTAAAGTAGATCAAACGATTCCAGTAAATATAAATGAAATTAAATTATAATAAATTCTAGTATATGAAAATTAAATTATTGTTTCTTGCATGTATTATTGCTTATCATTCAAACGCCCAGTTTTCATGCGGCACGAAAGACAAGGATTACGATAAATGGATTGCAGACATAGGCCGTCCAGAGTTAAATCCAGATAATCTGAAGCCAAGAGCTATAGATTATATTCCTGTGCATTATCATATTATCACTAGAGGCAATGGATTTGGGGGTTATCCATTAAATTATTTATTTTTCATCCATTGTGATATGAATTATCATTTTGAAAAGTCAAAAGTCAATATACGATTTTATATTGATACTATTAGTTACATAAAATCTGATAATTATTTTGATATCCAAAAGCCAGAGGATATAACTGTTATGGGTCTCTATAACACCTTAAATCACTGTAATATATATTTGGTTAATGACCCAAATGGAGCCTGTGGCTATGTTACAGATTTCCCAACAATGAACCCTCCTTCTCAGCGAAGTGGTATATTTATGCAGGCCTCTGCCGAAAAATTTGATTGTTCGAATCCTGGGAATAAAACCTTACCTCATGAAATGGGCCATTGGTTAGACCTTCGTCATACTTTTTTTAAATGGGAAGGAAATACCTATCCACCTAATTTAGCCCAGCACCCTAAATCTGAATGGGAAAATGTTGATAGAACTGGTCCACTAGCCAATTGTGCAACTAAAGGTGATGGATTCTGTGATACAGACCCAGATTATCTTCCACAGCGTTGGAAATGTCCATATTCAGCTGCTCCATTTTCCGACCCTAATGGAAAAACAATTCAAATGAATGTTATAGGTCGAAATTTCATGTCGTATTCAGATGATGAATGCTCAGATACCTTTTCTCCGCTCCAGGCTAAAAGAATGGAATCAGCAATGAGCAGCTACACAGATAGAAAAGATCTCCTTTTATTGAAAGTGCCTGTTTTTCCTGAAATCGGCACCTTTTCATATTTCTATCCAAAGCAACAAGCCAATGTGAATGCAAGGTTTGCTAGAAAAAATTTCCAACTGAAATTTAACAGCTTGCCCGGTACTACGAAATATCTAGTGACCCTAGGGAAGAGTACTACTACCACAATTAATAATAGTTATGACTTTTTGCCAACAGATCTTCTGATAGACACATTAATTTCAGATACTTTTCTTACAGTCCCTAGTTCTTTACTTGGACCTGCATTGAATAATACTTATTTCTATTGGAAGGTACGTGCTTTCAATAAAATGTCTGCCTGTGGAGACAATGTGATTACAAAACAAGCATTTAGATTGCGTGACATCAATTTTAATTTTCAAGGAGTTAATCCTACGTGCAATGGAGATAAAAACGGAAAGCTTTTAATCTTAGATAGCACGGGCATGGCTACCAATACTTATTTCTACAATGGAAATAGTGTATCAGGTAAAGAAATAAATAACGTGGGAGCAGGTATACATACCTTAGAGGTTAAACTTCAAGACGGGTCTTCTGTATTTTTCGATGCACAGTTGAGTGAACCAAAAAAGATAACAGCTACGACTACCTATCCTACTAATTTTGCTGCAACGGTAACAGGTCAAGGTGGAACTCCGCCATATACCTACACATGGAGCAATGGCAAAACTGGAGGTGCTCAGACTGGATTAGCTGCGGGAACCTATGGAATTACCATTACGGATAAAAACGGGTGTAAGTTGGAAGAATATTCTGTGAAAATAAATGCTAATGGTAGTGGTGGCAGCGGTGGAAGTAATATAGCCAATGCAAGTTTGATGAATAACACTTTATTTCCAAATATAGTCAGCTATGGTGAATATATTGAGGTGAATGAGATGAATAGTCCCTTGAAAGTGGAAATATATGACATGTCTAGTAAGCTTATAAAGAATCTATCCTTAACTCCAGATAATCCAAAATTCACTTGGGACATTAAAACACAGGGTTTGTATTTCGTAAAACTAACGAATTCAAAAGGCGAAGAACATATACAAAAAATAGAATGTAAGTAATATGTGATTCTTTATCTATTATAAGTTTAATCGAGTTAATAGATTAAAAGATGGTCTCTCTAGTTTGAGGACCATCTTTTTTTTTACACAAGAAAGGGAATTTATTAATAACACATCATAGTTCAATAATTGCAATCATTGTTTAAAACCTAGTCTATTTTGTTTAAAACCCTCTCACACACTAGGTCTTAACTATTTTTTAACCTAAAAAGACTTACTTTTGTAGATTGGAAAGGAAATTATTTACTTCATTTAATTCATATTTATGTCTCACTTATTGAAAAAACTTCAAACCTTGGCATTTGTTTTGGTATCTGTCGGTCTATCCGCTCAGTATTCAGGAACTATTAGCGTGCCTAATGCCACATTCAGTAATCTGGGTGTTCTTGTTGATTCCTTGAATGCTTATGGTCTCAATGGAGCATTGACAGTCAATGTCACTGCCGCGCAAACAGCACCTACAGGTGGATATGTGCTTGGAAACACAGGGTCTGCCTTATTGACCACCTTATCAGCAACCAATACGCTCACCTTAAATGGAGGGGGAAATAGCATTACAGCATTTGCAGGCACTAGAACAGGTTCGACTACATCAGGTCAGAACGATGCTTTATTTTCACTTGTGGGAGTTGATTTTGTCACGATTCGACGTTTTATTTTTAATGAAGTGTCAAGCAATACTACTAATACCTTGGCGATGGAAGCGGCAGTTGCTATGTATAATGTTGGATCTACCGCAGGTAGTTCAAATGGTTGTCAGTATGTAATAATTGATAGTAATGAAGTAAATTTTTCAAATATTTCTACAAATGGTTTTGCTTTTGCTGCATATTCGTATATCTTTAATACTACTACTGCTTCTAGTTGGTCAGTAAATTCATCTGATATTCACAGAAGTATTAGCATAAAAAACAATCTTGTAAATCAAGTATATGGAGGTGTATATTTTAGAGGTAGTACCGGAGCTCAAGGAAGAGCTTTGACCTTAATTAACAATAAACTTTTAAATATAGGAGGCGGCACTGCTAGTGGATATGGGGTTTATACTTTTTATCTTGATAGTGCTGTATATCTTGATAATGAAATAAAAATGGAAACATCTCATACTTCGGGTACTATTTATGGTATTTTTTGGTCCACATCTAATGGCGGTTATTTTTTAGCAAAAAATAATGATATTGACCTAAGTTGCAATGGTAGTTCGCAGTCTGCAGGAATTTATGGGACAGGTTTCGTCGGTAGTTCGTATAATGTGATAAAAAATAAAATAAAATTTAATTTACCCAATCTCACGACAGGTGCGGTTTATCCTATATATCATACATACAGTGGCGGAAATACGTACAATGTAATTGTTGATAGCAATGAGATTAGTAATTCGAGTATGGCTGGAACAGGTATTTTTTATGGTGTTTATATAGCCAATTCGTCAACATTAGGTACTACTAACATACGTGATAACATTCTGAAGAAAATTATCAGAAATGGAAATAATGGAACGACCTACGGGATTTATACGAGCTCAGCAGAATCTGCAAATATTTCAGAAAATAGAATTGATAGTCTAATGTATGCTAATTCTACTAGTGCTACTTCTATTACGATGAGTGGAATACATAGTATTGGTACTTATAATAATAATCAAATACAAAACAATAATATTTCAAATATATCTATTAATGGTTCTAATACAGCTACTGCTCATACATTAAGAGCAATTAGTGCGAGTAATTCTGCCATAAATCAATTTATAACTAATAACATCGTATCTGACTTGAGAATCAATACTGCTGCCACTGGCGGGGGCACCTTGGAAGGAATTTATACCTGGCCAGCAACAGCAGGACTTTCAGATATGCGTGGTAATAGAGTTTTCAAGCTTAATATAGTTGGAGCTGGCACTACGGCAAATGGTGTGAGAGGAATTTCAACAGGTGGCTCCAATACTATTGCCATTAATAATATTGTAAGTGAACTTTCAGCCCCAGCATCTATAAATGTCAATGGGGTCATAGGAATGAATTTTAGTGGGACTGTTAGTTCACTCACATGTCATTATAATACAATTGCGATAGGATTCCCTACTCCAATAACAAGCTCAGGTACTAATTTTGGTGCTTCAGGAATTTTCATAGGTTCAGCCTCTACCCCATTTGTAGCGTCTAATAATATCGTGAATGTAAAAGCTACGCGAACTGGAACAGGCACTATAGCAGCATTGCGAAGGGTTTCTGGAACATCAGGCACTAAGCCTGCAGGGTTCAATTTGTCAAGTAATATATGGAGATGTGGTACGACTTCGGCTACTGAAAATTATATTTACCTAGAAGGTACAGCTACCTTCACAAATGCTTTTCACATCGGAGGAGGTAGTCTAGGTACCAATGATGCGTCTACATTTAATACAGCCTGTGGAGCCTATAAGTCATGGATGGGTGATGTGGCAGCATTTACAGAAGATAGCCTCGTAGCTGGCGGTACAACAGGTACTTGGGTTCCAACCTCAGGTTCATTAGCCCAGAATAGTGCCGTGACTCTGTCTGGAATTACCACTGACCACGCTGGTATTACAAGAAACGCTACAACTCCAGATAGAGGTGCATTAGAAATTGCGGGCACAGCAGCACAAGACCTTGTGCCACCTTCGATTAGTTATACCAATGTACCCAATTTAAATTGTGCCAATGCGCCTAGCATATCGGTCACGATTACCGATGCATCTGGTGTCAATACGACCTCGTCTAAACCTAGATTATATTATAAGTTTTCTGGAAATGTCAATGATTCTGTTACCAACACGAGTGCTGGTAATGGTTGGAAGTGGATTGAGACTTCATCTACATCAAATCCTTACACATTTACTTTTGATTTTAGTAAGTTAAATGTGGCTGTTGCGGTGGATTCCGTGATTCAATATTTTATCGTAGCCCAAGATGTGGCTTCCGTGCCAAATGTGGCAAATAATATCGTGAGTTTCAACACAGGTTATTGCCCATCTTCAGTGGTAATAGGACTGGCAGGGTTTCCAGTGTCAGGGGTAAAAAGTTTTAAAGTATTGCCATCCCCTACTACATTTGTGACAGCTAAACCCAATCCTGTTTGTTATCTAAATAATGATACTCTTAATATAGCTGTAGGAAGTTTTGCAAATGTAACTGTAGGAAATGGAAGTGGTTCGCTAACATCCACTATTGGTAATCCTTATAGAACTGGAGCGGGAACGACTACTCATAGACTTCAGTATTTGGTAGCAAAGTCTGAATTGGACGCCGCGGGAATATTGGCAGGCAATATTAATAGTTTATCAATGACTACTAGTTCTACCATGACAGGCAGTATTACAAACTACGAGATAAAATTGGCTCATACTACTGCTACTAACATGACCACAACTTTTCTAACTCCAACATTTACGTCATTATTTTCGGCGGCTGCGTTGACGGTAGTGGCCCCTGGAGTAAATCTTCATACATTTAGTTCACCTTTCAATTGGAATGGAAATGATAACATTGTAATAGAAATATGTTATTCTACCGTCACTGGTACTACAGCTACTACCGTAGCCAATACGACTACTCCGCATATTACTACACCTACCATTCATGCTACAGGTGGAGGTTGTACCGCCGCAACAGGATCTACAAGTACCTTAAGACCACAGTTTATTTTTAATGCATTATCAGGAACAGCTATGAGTAGTATTACTTGGAGAGATACGTTGAATAATATATTGAGTACAAATAACCCATATATAGCACAACCGAGTTTTAGTGGAAATACTTCAAATACCCAAAAATACAGGGTAACTGCGATTGATGCTAGCGGCTGTGCTTTCAATGATTCTATTGTCCTTAATAAAAATATTACCCTACCTTCTATTTCTGCTAAGTCATTGAGCAATACCTTCCCATGTTTTGGAGATAGTATCACAGTGAATAGCACGGTAATAAACGGCTGTCCACCATATACCTACAATTATACTATTGCGACATCGCTAGGCGGCGCTAAAAGTCCATTGTTATTATCCTCTACTAATAAGTTTTTTCCTAATATAGACAAAGGCTATGTGTATCTTTTAATCACAGATAATAGTAACCAAAAAGATAGTACTTTAATAGATTCATTCGAACTGCCTGCTGTTCCTACAGCAGTGCATGATACTATTTGTGGCACTGGGCAAGCTACGCTAAGTGTGACTGGGATTACCAATGGATTGTGGTATACAAAAAACAATTTAGCAACCCCATTCCAAACTTCGGGAACTTCCTATACCACTCCAGTTCTTACCTCCACGGATACTTTTTATGTGAGTAATAGAATCACTTTTGACTATGCAGTGGGTAGTAAAACGCCAGGTACTTTAACTAATTTAGGTGCTTCACCTCGGGGTATACGTTTTGATTTAACACAAGCTATGGGCCTTGATAGTATAGGAATTATGTGTTCTGGAAATGCTGGAACTGCTACAGTCCAGGTGTTTGATGATGCCGGTACTACCGCTATGAGCCCTGCTACTACTTTGACTATTGCCGCAACTGGTACTCAAAGTTTGCAAACATTTAAAGTAGGTTTTCCAGTATTACCTATAGGTACCTATCGAATTATGGTTACAGCCTATACGGGTACATCTCCATTTGTATATGAGACTTCTTTCTCAGGATTCCCATTGCCTATTACCAATGCAGCTTCTACCACTGTAGGAAATATCCTTAGTTCTGCTACTTCTCAGACAGCTGGTGTTTCCACGACGACCTATTATTATTTCTACCGTCTTGTTTTTGGGGAGAAATGTGAGAGTCGAAAAATTCCAGTCTATGCAGTTTTAGGCTCTGCACCTGCTTTGACATTGAGTTCAGGTGGACCCCTCCAAATATGCAATACCACTACGAATACAACTGTAGATACAGTAAAAGTTACTTCTAATAAAACGAGTTTCAATTCCTATACATGGAATCCTCCGGCAGCGACAGGAGATAGCTCTAAAGGATGGGTGTTTACCACCACTAGAAATGGACAAGATACCTTTACATTAACTGCTTTAAATACCTTAACGAATTGTCAACAAATCAAAAAAGTAATAGTTAACCCAGTACCTTATTTGAGCTCCATTAATACAACAACAAATATTGATACGCATTGTTTGAGCGGCTCTTCTACAATTACGATCACAGGAAGTCCTACAATAGGTGCTACGTATCAGTGGGAATCTAGTCCGAATGGTACTACTGGTTGGTCACCAATAGGTTCAGCAACTAATTCAAACTACACCACACCTAGTATCAATAGCACTACTTTTTATCGAGCTATCATTTCTTGTTCTGGTTCTCCTATATCAGGTGGCGGGATTTCTCCTACAGCAGTTAAACAAATTGTTGTCAATAATCCTACTGTTGACAGTGTAAAACATGATACAATTTGTGGGATGGGTTCAGCTCAGTTGACCGCTTATCCTACTCCACCAAACAGAATTCAATGGTTTACAAAATCTGGATCATTTATTGATACGGGTAATGTTTTAAATACACCTTTTATAACAGCGACAGACACCTTTATTGCTAAAAGCACACAGCCAGGAGGTGGAGGTGGTAGCCTTATTAGTTCAGCCACACCGGCTGGTCCATGGACTGCAACTAATGGCAGCGCTGGTATTATGTTTAATCTAACTCCTACTGTTAATATTGTGTTAGACACTATATTGGGTCGCACGAATACAGCTACTAATCCCCAGACAGTTCAGATATATTATAAATTAGGCACTTATGCAGGCTTCCAAACAAATTCAGCTGCATGGACACTATTGACAACCGTTACAGCTCCATTAATTACAAATCCTACTACGGGCAATTATCTTGAGATTCCTATTCCGTCGGGTTTTAGAATGAATGCTGGTCAGGTATATGGTATTTTTATTAATTATGTAAGTGCTTATCAAAATGCTACAACTATTGGTACACCCAATGTTTATTCTAATGCTGATTTGACTTTTACTAGTGGAGCAACTTCTTCAGGACCATTTACTGGTACTATTGCTGATAGAGTTTTCACTGGAAAATTTATATATACGAAGGGATGTCAGTCTATAGGTACACAGGTTATAGCTACTGTCACTCCTCCTCCTGCATTGACATTTACAAAAGATGTGGATTCTGTTTGTAGCGGTCAGTTGATCGATACAGTGAAATTAAATGCTGGAGCGGCTTCATACAACAATTTTACCTGGTCTTCACTACCAGTTGTATCGAGTCCTACTGGAAATATAGCCACAACAGGAGCTCGAATCATGAATACAACAGTGGGAGATTACAAGTATATTCTAAATGCCGAGCAGACTTCAGGAAATTTATGTAAAAATGCAGATACGTTCTATCTTAAAGTTAAGAGAATACCTTTGCCGATAACAGGCACTCCTTCGGGAAGTTTAAATTTGTGTAATGGATCTATTCAAGAGTTGACTGCGTCAAGTAAACTAGTGGATTCGGCCGTTATAGGAACTGGTACTGTGAATATAGGAAGTGCCACAGGAAATCCATTTCGACCTGGAGCAGGTAATACCACTCATAGGTTACAATATTTAATTTCTGCTGTTGAAATAAGTGCCACGTCACTTCAAGCTGGAGCATTAACTGCTTTAGGCTTTACAGCTAATAATGTGAGTACTGGAACTATGACGAATTATCAAATCAGACTAGGACATACTGCAGCGACTACATTATCTACAAATTTTTTAACTCAACCTTCTACTTTGGTGCATAATGTTGCTACCTATGGTCCAACTATTGTCGGATGGAATATGTTTTATTTCAATCAACCAAATGTTTTTGAATGGAATGGTACAGATAACGTATTGTTAGAAATATGCTATACTACCACAACTGGAACTACTGCAACTGTGGTTGGCGGTACTGTAGCTGGAGTGGCTATACCCACTGTGCATGCGACAGGTGCTACCTGCGGTACCACTGCCACTGGGACTACAATTGTGAATAGACCACATATTCGATTAGTTCAAAATGTAAAGAATCCAATCACTTGGTCACCATTCAGTAACCTATTCACCGATGCAACTGCTTCGGCAGCCTATACAGCTGGAGCAAGAGATACCGTCTGGTCTAGACACAATGATACGATCAAATATTATATGACCGCTACTCACCCGAATGGCTGTGCAATTCAGGATAGTATTGTTCTTAATATAAAAGATACGGTCACGATCAATACTCAGCCACCAGCTTTCGTAGCCTTCTGTGCAGGAGATACGTTGAAATTAAGTGTAGCTGCAAGCTCTACTTCCCCAATAACTTATCAATGGAAGAAAAATGGTTTGAACATCAGCACCGCATTAAATGCAAGTGCAGGGACTTCTATGTTAAATATACCAAATGCTACCCAGACAGATTCAGGAACTTATGAAGTGGATATCACTACAGGAACACCATGTGGACCTAAAACGTCTATTTCTTCTACCGTCAAGGTTAGACTTCCAATTACAATTACAACCCAGCCAAAAGATACGACTGTTTGTATCGGAGCGCCATTTGCGCTTACTGCTGCTGCGAGCAATGATAGTTCTAGAGTATGGACTCAGATAGGAGGTACGAATACTGCTACGACCAATACATTCAGTGTGACTGCAGCAGCTTATTCGGATTCTGGCAGATACTTTATTACATATATTCCTCAGACGCCATGTCCTGTGAAAAATAGCGATACAATTAGAGTTCGAGTACTCCCTCCAGCTCTTATCGCAGCTGATCCAGCCAGTTTGACGACGCTTTGTATAGGAGATTCAGTAACTCTAAAAGCGACCCATACAGGAGCATTAAGCTTCCAGTGGTTGAAAAATGGTAGTCCAATAAGTGGAGCCACAACAGATTCACTGAAGGTCAAAGCCAATACACAAGCAGATTCAGGTATGTATCGCTTGGTAGTATATTCCCCTACAGGATGCACGAATGATACCACGACAATCAATACTGGAGTGATAAAAATCAATTTACCAGTCAATATAACAATGCAGCCATTGGCTAAGACTTTTGTCTGTCAGAATTCACCATTTACAGCGAGTGTGACAGCGAGCAATACGAGCGGTTATCAGTGGGAGAAAAATACCACCCCTATTTTCGCAGCGACCAATGCTACATTTAATACTATCACGAGTACGCAACCAAGTGATGCGGGAGTCTACAGAGTTTTAGTCAAAGGTCTAGCACCATGTCCTAATGTATATTCTACGAATGATACTTTGGTTGTAACAACTCTTGCAGCGATTACGACTCCTCCTACAGCCTTCCAAGTATGTGAAGACCAGTCTATCAGTATCACAGGTGCCGCTAGTAATGTAGCGAGCTATCAGTGGTTGAGAAATGGAGTAGCAATTAGCCCGAATGGAAATGTACAGACCTATACCAAAGGTGGTAACCCAGCTACCATGGCAGATAGTGGTATGTATAGATTGATAGCCTTATCAAATCCTGCAGGAGCGACGACTTGTAAAGCAGATACGTCTGTGGCAGTTTTAGGTGCTGTAGTTAGAAAAATCCAAATCACAACACAACCTTTAGCTAATACATTTGTCTGTCAAAATTCAGCATTTAATACGAGCATAGTAGCGCAGAATGTGACAGGTTATCAGTGGAAGAAAGGTGCTAGCAATGTATCGACAGGTACAGGCGGTACGACAGCGAACTATAGTATAGCCAGCACTCAACCAGCAGATGCCGGCGTCTATTCGGTATTGATGACAGGAAATACGCCATGTCCGAGTATAACGAGTACGAACAATACCTTAGCTGTAACAACCCTTGCTGCGATTACGACACCTCCTACAGCCTTCCAAGTTTGTGAAGACCAATCAATCTCAATTACAGGTGTAGCTACGAATGCGGCTAGCTATCAGTGGTTGCGAAATGGAGTAGCCATATCTCCAAACGGCAATGTGCAAACCTATACCAAAGGAGGTAACCCTGCTACAATGTCTGATAGTGGAATGTATCGTTTAGTAGCACTTTCTTCCAATGCAGGAGCGACTACTTGTAAAGCAGATACATCCGCGGCAGTATTAGGAGCTGTGGTGAGAAAGATTATTATCACGACACAGCCACCTGTATTCTCTTACGGTTGTATCAATGCCAATTTCAGTATGAATATAGTAGCACAGAATGTGACTGGATATTCTTGGAGACGAAATGGTACACCGATAGGTCAGACGACGGCTACGATGTCCAGAACACCATTCCTTATGGCTGACACAGGTTCGTATACCGTAGTCTTGACAGGAAATAGTCCATGTCCGAATGTGACAAGCGGGAATGCCAAGGTAGACCCTACGACAGCCGCTGTGATCACAACCGAACCAGCAGCTAGTACAGATGTATGTTTAGGCAATAGCTTGACTTTAACAACGAATGCAAGTGCAGTCACTTCTTATCAGTGGAGAAAGAATGGGGTCAATATCCCATTAGCTACAACGAATACACTGACAATACCATCCGTGGCATATGCAGATGCGGCTACTTATGATGTGATCGCTGTCGCCTTCAATGGCTGTACCAATGATACCTCAATAGGCGCAGTAGTGTCCGTTAAAACGCCATTGGCTATCACCAGTCCATTAGCTACTACCGATGTGAAGTGCGAAGGTCAGAATATAAGCTATACTACAGGAGTATCAGGAGATGGACCATTTACCTATACATGGACATTAAATGGCTCTACAGTAGGTACGAATAGCACCAATTATGCAAAGACAAGTGTTGTAACTGCAGACTCTGGAAGATATATCTTGAATATCCAAGGAAGTTTGGCATGTCCAGCCTTGAGAGATACGATAGACCTCGATGTGAATAAAGCGCCACAAATTGTGACACAGCCGAATGGAGCTTCACCAGTATGTCTAGGTACGAATATAGTATTGACTGCTGCTGCTGCGAATCATACGACACTAGAATGGCATAAGCAAGGCGTAGGTAGTCTGAGCCAATCAGGTACTACGTATACTTCTTCAGGTTCTACGACGGCAGATGCTGGCAATTACTTCGTGATAGCTAGAGCGCAGCCAGCCTGTAGCGATGTGACTTCTAGTCTATTCAATGTAGTCATTAATATACCAGCAACTATCGCTTCTCAACCAGTTGGGATGGACTTATTGGAGACCCCTGCAGGATCTCATACCATGTCAGTTATCGCTTCAGGGACAGGACCATTGACTTATCAGTGGTATAAGAACGGAGTCATGATACCTACAGCCACATCCTCTAGCTTCGCTATTACGAATTATGTAGCTGCTGCTGATTCTGGTTTATACTATTGTGAGGTCAAATCACCAGCACCTTGTAGCAATACCGTCATTTCGAATATAGCCAAAATAGCCACAGTGAAATGTCCTAACATTATAAACGATACTATTCGTGCGGTTAATATCTGTGCTGGTCGTCCATTTAGTTTGGATGTCAAGGCTACAGGCGCTAAATCTTACCAATGGTATAGAAATAATGTAGCCATAGCGAATGCTACCTTTGCAAACTATTCTATTCCTACTGCTACCCCAGCGCATACAGGAGTGTATCGTTGTAGAGTATTTGCATTTAACGAGGCTATATGTACCCCGACCTATACCGATACTATAGTAGTGACTGTAAAAGACAAACCTACGATAACTATGCAGCCAGAGGCTATCAAGCAATGTGCAGTTTCTACCCATACGATGCGTGTAGCAGCGAATTTTGGAGAGACTTATCAATGGTATAGAAATGGTATAGCTATCTCACCAGATGGCGATAAAGATTCGTTTATCTATAATAATGTCAATACGATAGGGGATGTATTCTATGTAGAAGTAGGAAATAATCTATGCCCTAGTACAAACTCGAAATCAGTAACCATCAAATCTGTGATACCGGGTAATCAAGTATTCTTGTCTAATAACACAGAGTTTGACCTGATAGAGCGTTGTAGTGATGCCAATGGTTGGACTTACTACTCCAATACAACCCAAACGGAGCGTTTATTGATGGCTATCAAAAAGAATGGCAATACAATCACAGCCAAGCCAGATATCGAGCTTATGAATGGTATCCGTGAGATCTCTGCCGTCAATATAGAGAACAGAGGAGCTATCTTAGGAAGTAGAATCTTTAATCTAGATATCACAGGAACGATCAATAATCCTTACGAGGTTAAATTTTACTATAATAAGTCAGAAGGCGACGCCGTATTAGCTAGATTGAACGATATCAAGCTAGCCAATCAAGGCCAGTTCAGTACTGAAAGAATAGATTTGACACTTTTGGTGAGTACACAGCAGCCGTTTACAAGTTCACTGTGGAATAATCTAAGTATTCCATTGACTACACCTCATACAATATCACATAAGGATAAAGAATTCGGAACAGAGAATAGTGTAAACTATGTGATTCTTAAAAATCTCGTAAGCACTAAACTGGGTGGTACCCTCTTTATGGATTATACGTTAAAAGCAAGTTCTGGTATTACACAAGTAGACAAGAATGGCTTTGGCTTTAGTCTTTACCCTGTGCCTACCACAGATGGTAAAGTGACAGTGGATGTAAGCAGCAAGCGCTTAAAGCCAATCACCTTTACTGTGACGGATATGACAGGCAGAGTAGTAGCTATATTCAATGAGAAGCATTCCAGCCTAGAGAGTTCCCATGCCTTTGACTTTAGTCAGTTAGCTAATGGAAACTATCAGTTGATGATTTCGAATGATGAAGAATCTGCAATTGGTAGATTTACTATCTCGAAGTAAGAGAATTTCTTATTACTAGTTAAGATTAGGTCACTTCATTGAAGTGACCTAATTTTTTAAAGCTAGAAGCAATTTATTTCTATATTATTCGTTAATCGGTGTAATTGTTAAAGACTTAATGACCGTATAGTTATTTAGTTCAAAAAATATGGCTTTATATCATTTCTAAATGGTATAAAGTATATCATTTATCTTTGTATAAGAAAATTGAACTACCTACACATACAATAGATATCAAATGCATATGAGATTAATTTCCATTTTAGTATTATTCTTAATCCCTTTTTTAGCGAGTGCGCAGTCGTATTATTTAGTTTATCTAAAACCGAAAGATTTAAGTAAATCTCAACTGTCCATATCTCGAGAATCTAAAGAAAGGAAGCAACGCTTTCATATAGAAATTGATGAAAGAGATTATGCTATCGAGAATATACAATTAGTTGAAATCCAATCTATTTCCCCTATAATAATTAGTTCAAGATGGTTAAATGCTGTTTCGGTAATATCCACCGCAAAAGATATCGACCGTATTAAGGACTTGAATTTTGTAGATCATGTAGAATTACTTCATACTCCTAAAAACGTCAGAAAATCCACGTCACATAAATTGGAATCCAACTATACCAAAGATCAATATGGCCTGGCATTTAATCAAATAAAACTTCACAACGGACATAGTCTACATGATGCTGGCTATGAGGGTCAGGGTATGAAAATAGCTGTATTCGATGCTGGGTTTGATCGTGTAGATAAAATAGCCTCATTTAAGCACTTGTTTTTAGATAATCGAATTTTCCCTATGAGGAACATTGTAGAGCAATCTAATAATTTATATACATTAGATGGACATGGAACGGGCGTATTAGGCTGTATGGCGGCCTACTTCCCAGATAGTATAGTGGCTTCGGCACCTAAAGCATCATACTATCTTTTTATCACGGAGGATCCACGCAGTGAGACTCGTATGGAGGAACTAAACTGGGCAGTAGCCGCTGAAATGGCTGACAGTATGGGTATTGATATAATTAATTCATCGTTAGGTTATCACCAGTTTGATGATACTAGTCAGAATTATTCTCGAGAAAATATGGATGGAAAAACAACAATTATATCCAAAGCAGCCTCTATAGCTGTTTCTAAAGGTATTGTAGTTGTCAATTCTGCGGGGAATCATGGGAATAAAGATTGGCAGATTATTACTGCTCCAGCTGATGTGGCAGGCGTGATTTCTGTAGGTGCGCTAGATAATGATGCTAATCTGGCCGATTTTAGTTCTAAGGGATTTTATAAATTTAATCAAGTAAAACCAAATATAGTAGGTGTAGGAAAAGGAACAACGCTTTATTATGACCTTGGTAGCTATCATTATGGCAGTGGTACATCCTTTTCTAGTCCATTGCTTGCAGGGCTTATCGCTTGTTTTTGGCAAAAAAATAAAGATTTATCTCCAGTTGAACTCCGCTCAGTATTGTATTCTTTGAGCTCTAATTATCTCTCGCCTAATAATGAAATAGGTTTCGGTATTCCTAAGTTTGATTTAGCAATTAATAAAAGGGTTATAGAAATGAAAGATCGCATACTTTTAGTATACCCTAACCCATCATCTGGAAATACAATTCTTGAAATCAGTGCGAACGAGGCTATTGAAAATGCTGAAATAGAAGTTTATTTTGCGAATAAGGCTATTATGAAAAATAAAGTACAGCTCCAAAAAGGCGTAAATCAAATTTTTATAAATACAGACCATTATGCAAAAGGGCTATATTTCTTTAAAGTCAAAATGGGTAATACTATTTTAGAAGAACGCTATTTGAAAAACTGATTTATTCTAAACTCAAATTACATGCTCTATTGCGATTAATATAGTTAGCACCGTATACGTGGAGAGTTGATAAGCGCAGTATTACACCATCTGCTTTAAAAATTACTTCATTTTTTATTACCGATTATATTCATTAAACGGTAATAAAACAAATTAATTACCAATAATTATCTTTCTTAGATTCTCCGATATTAAACCCAATAGAAACTCTCATTTGATTATCTAGAGGAGACCGTTGCTGAGTTATAGGTAATAGATAGGAAAAATCTAGTCGCATGGTGTTGTATTTGAGGCCTAGTCCGGCAGTAACGAACTGTCTTCCACCAGCACTTTCAGGTTCATAGAAAAATCCTGCACGAACGAAATAGGTTTTCTGATAGGCATATTCACCACCAATATGCGTAATAATCTCGCCCAGTTCTCCACCTATTCCATCTGCATGATCGCCAAAAGAAACTAACATGCCGGCTATAGAACCATGCTCTTTAAAATCTGGGATTTTATTTCTATTGACATCTACAAAAGTAATTTTACCTTGATTGTCTTTTGAATAAGTAGGAGTCGGAACTAATAACTTATCAAATTGTAGACTTGCGCTAAAAGAATTGTGTTCGTCTATTTGCCCTTCAAAGCAAGCGCCTAGTGCCATATTGGTGGGAATGAAATCTGGCTGCCCATTCGCACTATATTGAATTTTTGATCCGATATTAGAGATATTAAGCCCGATATTGATTTTGGATTCTTGTAATCGCCCTATTTCTAGCTTTTTTGAATAAAATGTAGCAAAATCGACAGAAAATGCAGAACCAGAAGGTATCTGGGTGGTTGCAGTCGTAGCGCCATTGGATAAATCAGATATAATGTATCTTCCAGAAGCACCAATACCAAGATTTTCTGAGAGTCTAAACGAATAATGACCTTCAACAGCAAATTCATAAGGTTTGGAAATACCTAAATCGCCCCCCGATGCATCTTTGTAATTTATTTGGCCCAAAGTAAAATAACGTACACTAAGTCCTGCAGCATGGTTCGGGGAAATTTTCGTATAACCATTTGCATTGATTAGATAGATGTCATTGGTAATCTGTCTGAGCCAAGGAGCAAAATTGATTGAAGCACCATTGTCATTTTCTATGAAAGCTAATTTAGCAGGATTATGAAACCCACTTGTATTGTCAGCTGAGGTAGCTACCCCTACTTCCGCCAATCCAGCAGATCTAGCATCTGTAGCTATCCGCATGAACGGAACACCCGTGGTGATTACATATTCAAGTCCATTATGATTTAAGGTGCCTTGTGAAATACCTTGAATTGAAAGTAAAATGAATGAAAGAATGGAAATATTTTTCCCTGCGCCTCTATTAAATATCACTGTTTTATCTATATATTATTTAAAACTCAACGCAAAGAAACGAATTTTATTGTAATAAAACTAGTTTTTCGTATTTACTTGCTGTTTCACCTTTTGAATCACGGATGGTCACAGTATATATATAGACACCTTTACCAATTTTATCGCCAAAATCGTCTAATCCATTCCAGTGTATTTGATCCTTGACTCTGAATCCTTCCGTACTTAGTTTTTGATGAAAGCGCTTAACTACCCTGCCAGTGATAGTCATTATATTTATAGAAACATCGAGTATCTCATTAGGTCTATTATGCTCAAATTCAAACCGTGTATTAGTAGTGAAAGGATTGGGATAATTCAGTACATGAAAAAGGGCAATTTTTTCGGAAGAAGCCACTACAAATTCTGTGTAGCCTTCGCCAGGATTATTATAAACGTCCCATGCCTTTACCTTTATGGTATGTCGTCCGTCTTTAAGCTTGTAGAATGGATAGTTTATCTTCCCATTCATGAAATCTCCTTGATTAGTTCTGTAGTAGCTATTTAGGTTAATAGGCAATCTAAGGTTATCGTCAAGTATGGCCGTAATGTCATGACCAATGCCTGCTCCAGTCGTATTGATACCACTAGAGTCAAATAGTTTAACTAGAAGAATTGGATCCGAATTGGTCAATCCTCCAAATGCAAATTTTTCATCATTCATGAATAGTTCGACTTTGGGCGGTTGATTATCTGCTGCCGCATTCAGATTAGCACCACCTATCCATACATTCGTGTCCATACCAGCAGCATCTCTATATGGCTTTTGATTCACATCAGCTGCATAGTAGGCGATTTTACCCCGTCCCATAGCATAATTTATATCCTTAGGTACGATAAATTCAATAGTAAATTTTCCATCCTTAACTAAAGTACTGCCGCGAAACAATCTACTTTGCTGAGTTTTAAAAGTGTCCCCAGGTATTTTGGGTTCTTTTGTATCGTTATAGTTCAATTTATTTTGACTGGGTTTATCTAATACCGTGATTTGACAAAAACCGTTGAAGTTAGCCATTAGGTTGTTTGATAAATCTTGTACTTCTCCTTTTATGGTAACTCTGCTGAGGGATTTTAGAGTATCATCTGTACCATTGGAAATAGAAGTGGTTACCACATTGTACTTTGGTAGATTTATTTCTAGGGCAGGATCACCTATTAAAACTACTTTTTGAGAGTTACTATTGATACTGCTTTTTGTGGCTCTGGCTATCTGCCCAAGTGTAGTATTGGTTCGATTGAAAAAGCTGGCAAAAAAGTCATTCATAAATGGGCCTTGGTCTGAGATGTAAACTTCTCTGCAAGTGGTTAGTAGTCCGATAGCTCCGCCATCTTTTTGTAGAAAATATCGTTCACCTGCAGATTTATTGCTGGCATTTGGTTTGTCATAGGGCGCAAATCCACAGGTAGCAGTAGTCACAAAAGGCAAGGAGTATATGTTTTTATAGATAGGTAAATCATTGGAGGAGAGAATGCGCTCTTGGGACCAATTAGATTCTCCACCATGTCCTACATAGGTCATGAGAATATTACCAAAGGTGAAATTATCTTTCACTAATTTTTCTACGTCCTCATATCGCTGACCTCCGGAAAATTGTTGTTGGAAAAAGGCATCAAGATATACCTTGTTTTGGAGGGTTTTTATATTATTAGAAATAAGACTCTTACTAACCACTTCATTTTGGCTATAAAAATCAGCATCAGAGGCGGCATCATAATCATCGGCTACTAGTGTTGTCTGATTTCTCCAATCTCCGTAGGATTCTTTCGCTTTATATTTTTTTATTTTATTCACTACATCTTTCGCTTCCTCTATACTAGATACAGGAAGTCGGCCTATTCCATAGGCCATAGTCTTTGATGCATCGTTTAGATTCGTATCCGCCAAAATATCAAGTCCATAGATGTCATCTGTAGGAAATGATTGAGAATAATCGCTTGAAAATAATGTTTCATAGGTAGGTACAAAATCTTCACATGTATTCGTAGATTTATTGGCTCGTTTATAGTCCACACAGGGTTTTCCAAAAAGTGTTACTGTAGAGAGTTTTTCTGTTGCAGAGAGCCCTTTTACAGCTATTTCATTTATAAATCTGCGGATAGCAGTCACATCTTTATTCCCAGAGCTATACTCATTATATATAGTCTCCACATCTACTACATGGGTCACTATATTTCGCTCTTCTTTATGAAAATCACCTAGTTCTTTTGCCTGAGCTAGCCAGTTTTTATGTGAGATAATTAAATTATGTGCAGCGCTTAGATTTTTCAAATTTTGGTTATCTATTTTGCCTATAGCTTTAGGTATGAAGGCATTGTTATCTTCAAAGATGACAAATTCATTGGTTGCAGAATTGTTGTTGAATACATGGTTTTTATTTGAGAGAGATTTGTATGAACCAATAGTGGTAACATCCCACAATTTAGCATTTTGTGCACTACTAAGGTTAAATTGAAT
>CAJPEV010004359.1:0-17729 GCA_905338385.1 Darwinula stevensoni | reverse complement strand
CACCTGTGACTTACTGCTCTCCGTGTTCACTTGACCATGGCTGCAAGACTTCATCTAATTCGAAGGCAGCTTCGTCGGGAAAGAGTACTTTGCGACCGAAACAGCCCCTTGGAAGAGTACGACGATGAAGGACTCAGGAGCAGATTCAGACTCTCACGGAGTCTCCTCTTGGATATCTGTGTCCTAGTCCAGGCGAAAATACAAAGGGGTACTGCCCGTTGTGGAGCACTACCAATGCAGCTGATAGTATGTGTGGCACTTCGATTCCTGACCACAGGCTCCATCCACACCATGCTCGGTAATGGTCATGGCCTTTCCATTCCTACCATATTGATGGAGCCTGTGGCCAGGAATCGGTCGCAAAGTACTCTTTCCCGACAAAGTTGCCTTCGAATTATGTGAAGCCTTGCAGCCATGGCCGTGTTCACACGGAGAGCGGTAAGTCACAAGTGGCAGAAAGAATGCACATGCAACGCTTGGGGCATCCCAGTTTAAAATCTCGGCTGGAAACAGCTATAATTTCCAGCTGGACTCCAGCTGTAAATTCGGACCCATTCCAACTGGGTTACAGCTGGAAAGTAGTCATCTCCAGATTTGTTCCTAATTGCTATATCACTGACTGAATGAGAATCTTTTTGCTGACTATTTTTGTCGGAGGGTACATCTACAGGAACAGCTGATTTTCAACTGTAAATTTAGCTACATTCCAGCTGTAGGGTCCTCTATAAAATTCCAACTGAAAATTTTCCAGCTGGAAACAGCTATTAAAACCAGCTGCATTCCAGTTGGAAAATTCCAGCTATGAAACAACCCGTACCTACTATTTTCCAGCTCTTTGCCAGCTGGAAATGGTCCGAATTTACAGATTTAGTCCAGCTGGAATATTCCAGTTGGGATTTTAAGCTGGGATGTTATTAAAAATACGCATAGGTGAGTTTCCATAGTCCTCAGAGAGGTTAAAGTCGAGATAGAGAGACCTCCAAAGGTGTCTTTATTTTTTCTTTATTTTGAGCCGGGATAAAGTCGAAATATACCCGAAATAAAGTTAAAGAAGAAATAAAGTCGGAATATAGCCGAAATAAAGTTAAAGAAGTTTCGTGAAAGAGGCCCCTGGTTTTTCAAATTGCAAAGACTATCATTTTGGCATTTTTTAAAAACAAAAACCTGGTCACCCAGTTCTATACATCAAAATACAACCTGGTGATGGAATTGGGCAATCACAGCATCCCAAACTACTGCCCTGGATAAGTTTACTGCCGCTCTGCGCCGTTCAGGGGAACTTACATGGAACAACACGTTGGGGTCGACAGGCCTTGTTAAAACATATGGGGGGTTCAATCCGTGTGACCCTAGATTATATTCCAAGGGAGAGAGGAAGAAGGTAGTAAATAAGAATGAACAACATTGCATATAGACCAGGACCTTCTCCTAAAGAAACCTATTACTTCATGTTGCTTTTGTACTAAACTGAGAGTGTAAGTTTTAGTCCAGATGAATCTTGGTCGAATCAAACACCCAAGATTATAGGAACGTAAGAGATTCTTATCCTGAAGAAACTTATGTAAAGCTGAAAAAAATTGACCCATTCTGATTAGGGTTGAGGCCGCATATTTCAGCATCACCCAATAATTGGACCTTGGTCCAGATCGCTTAATGACATTTTCAGAGCGGTACGTTGTCTACTATGCTTAGTGCAATAGAGGAGGACATGACTGTTTCCTGGATTTCACATTCAGAATATACAGTGTTGGCAAAAAAAGGTAAGCCACTTAAAATTTGACCATATATTTCAACCGATGGACTTTTAAAATTTAATGGAACGTTGCCTAATAAGTTCTTCAAAAGCTCTTACAGTCTAATGCGTTTATGACAGTCCCTCCTTGAGTTACGTCAGACTTTTTTCAAAATGGTCAAAATTCCGAGTGAACAGGCATGCAATTTGCGAGGCACGAATTCACATTTGATTTTTGCTTAAAAAATCGGTTCCTGCAGATTGACCATCTTGAAAACTTAACAGGATGTTGTCATACGTGAGTTTTTCCCCGTCTGAAAATGTCATGCATGTGCATGAAATTGCAAGCATTCCTTAGCAAATTTTGTGTAAATTTCTAATGAGGACACATGAGCGTGCAAAAATTTACTTCGAAAATCCCACATCATTCGACCAGGCAGAACGAGAGAGTGAATTACAGGTCTTCAACATGTACAATGGAGGTCACATCTGGAAACAAATCGCATGATTGACCTATCCTGGGATGTGATAACACAAAGAAAGGAGAGATTTTAAAAGTTTCTCGTACCGTCGGGTGCTCGCCGGGGGTGGATCCAGGGGGGGGGGGGGGGGGCCCCCCTATGGCCAGCTTACCATTCTAATTTTTTTCCCATTTAAAAAAAAAATAGCTTCTACATTAACTTTTATTGGGGCTAGTGAAATAGATATTCAAGTTTTTACCCCAGACGAGAAAAGGAAAAGGCGATAGAGATGGGAGTGGTAAAAGGCGAGGGGGGTCGGTAGGAGGTAGGGAATCGCCCCCCTATGAAACATTTTTGTATCCGCCTCTAGTGCTCGCACCGGAAAATGTCATAACATTTGCATGGGAACACCTGTAATTTCATGCACATGCATGATACTTTCAGATGGTAAAAAACACGTGACAATGCCTGTTAATTTTTCACGACGATTCATCCATACAGGACCGGCCTAGTTATTTCGGCGCTCTGTGCAGAGACCCCCCTCCCCCCCACCGCCACACACACTCACACACTCACATTCGATCAGGATTGGCTTTCACTTTCTGAAGTTAAACTGAGAGTGGCATCCATTATTGCTTCATTCATCCACTTTCGTTCATCAGCCACGTTATGACGCCCCTGGTGAATTTGCGCCCTGTACAGGGGCACATATGGCACGTGCCTAAGGCCCGCTCTGCATCCATAGGAACTGATTTTTAGGCCAAAATCAAATGTGAAATCGTGCTTCGCGAATTGCGTGCCTGTTCACTCCGAAATTTGATCATTTTGACATAATCTGAGATAACTCAAACATAACACGCATTCAATTGTAAGAGCTTTTGAGGAACACATTAGGCAACTTTCCATTAAATTTAAGTCCATCGGTTGAAAAATATGAATTTTAAAGCCACATTTTAAGTGGCTTGCTTTTTTTTGTCAAACCCTGTATAAGGAAGTGGCTACTTGGTGCTTTCAATAATTCAATTCAATTCTAGGTTCCGTATCTGCGAGGGCATATCTTCTGGTCCTGGATTCTTTCCTCAAAATCCCAGCAGGCCGACAATGATTGGCACTGGAAGGATGCTCACTTTATTCCGGTCCATTCCCCCTTCCCCCTTTCCCCCCTTCCCCCATAATAATATATAAATAACGGAGGTGGATAAACTTTCGCAATTTGCATTGGGGAAGCCTGTTATAGCTCTTGGTCATGTATGAGTCCGACTTTCGGAGAATCAATTATTATATTGTTGATGTCCTTATGGCAGCAGAACCGGAAAGTGTGACCAGTAGAATATTCGAGACTGCCAGGATTCTACCAGGGGAAAACGATGCGAAGTTCCTGTTGAAAGAGCAGTCCTGAGGCACAAGGGTTGTGATAATAAAATTGTGATTGTTGAAATGTTCGTCATGGTATTAGACTCGTCAATCTCGAAACGTTCATGGACGCATGGATGTGACCGCAACGGTGTTTCCTTTCCTAATGCCCTGGTAAAAAATTGACGCCCTGGGTGATTTTGCAATAATTAGCAGCATCATCAGGATGCTTTCTACCGTAATTTTTTTTTTACCCCTCTCTGCTATCGTTCCCCATCCCTCTTCGTCCTTTAACTTCAGTGACGACTATACAAGCATTCAGACCCTTCAGGTGGAAAGTTGATGATGAAGGAAATGATATTTTGCAGATGATCTGGCAACACTTGGGCACCTTGCCACTACTGTGCCACGTCTCCGGTCCGCTCCGGTCTTCCTCGTTGTACACTAACATGCCCTTTTCTTTTGACAGGGTAGGCCTGAAGTACGAATCATAATTTTAGTGAACTGTGCGGTTTTATGTGGTGAAGATATCGCGGTATCTGAAGTAGCAAGGCACGTCAAATCAGCCAACGACGCCTCAAGTAAGGCCATATATAACGTGACTTGGAGGCCTACAATGGTTTCATTGGATCTTTCGAATTCCCTTATTCATCTTGGGTAATGGTAAAGGTGGGACGAATTATACGTTAAATTACTGGAGAGAGTATCTCAGGGGTATCAGCTTCTCGTGTAACGTTAGGTGTATTCATACGCCTGCTCTGACAGACTAATTACGGCCTATCGTTAACTCAAAAGTTAGCTTTTCGATTGCCCCGGTGGTTATACCGTTAGCGTTGGCTCTTTCGGAAATGTATTAATTTCACCAAATTTGCCAACCATGGCTGGATTAGTGCACGTTCTCGATCTGAACTAGGATGTGGTGGATGTTATTTTCTTGGGTAGTGGCAATATCCAGGGCATTTTAGTTGTTATTGCCTTCATATATCTAATGCATGTATGTCATGGATATGCCCCACGTGCCCCATCTGCATTCCATTTCGTGAATTACAAGATTTGTCAAGATTGAGTCTGATTCTGTAGCTAAAATTTAGGAATGAGGCAATGCACTCATATTGTTTACAATATTTTGAAGGCTGAGCTAACCTGGCCCCAGCCTCTATCCTGAGTCATAGGCCTGTTCCGCTTACAGTTAACCAAACGCGTCCGGTTAACTGAGCGCGAGTAGTCACATGGAATCTCGATTGGGATTCCTATTATATAAAATACATACCACACCCACCCCCCTAACCTAACCTGGCCTAACTTAGGAGAAACACAATATCCCTAGGGGGTACAGTCACTTGGGCAACCCTTTGCACTGCGTGCGGGTAACTGTGTCCGATGGGCAACTGTAAGCGGAATAGGCCTAAGCCTAGGTTAGGCCAGTGCACATCTTACCATGTAATAGAATGAAGAACTTCTTCCACATCCTTGCATGCACATTTGCATATGTGGTTGATAGTAATATTTAAATAAAGGAATATGAACATGGTGAAACAGATTCTTGCAGTGGCCTAAGTCTAAATGGTATTATGCCATGATTATGGAGTGATCTTGTGTTATTGTTTTAAAATGATAGACATTCTTCCATCAGATATAAGCCATCTTCATTGCAAAATGTTGACCAAGTTTGAAACAAAGTCTGCTCGAGTGAAAGGCCTCTCCTTCCATCAAAAGAGGCCTTGGATTTTAGCATCATGCCATAATGGAAACATCCAGCTGTGGGACTATCGAATGTGTGTACTGTTGGACAAATTTGAGGAGCATGATGGCCCAGTTCGGGGAATTTGCTTCCATCAGCAGCAGCCACTTTTTGTCTCAGGAGGAGACGACTACAAAATTAAGGTTGGATCTATACTCTATTTAAGTGAACAACAAGCAATGTTTTCTTGAATGCTTATATAGTGATGTGTTTGCCATCTCTTGTAATCAATGTTAAAATTACAATTATCCAGAGTAGCATTTTGAATGTGGATGACATTATATGTTTTACTAAATTGTGTTGGCATCCTAAAAGTTTGTCTGAAATTTTCTGATCAGCTGACATTTTCTCACCTAGATTATTATAGTGACTAAAGCTACGTGGGAAAACTCTTTCCTTATGATTTTTCAGAATTTAGGTTGCTCATCCATTAAGTAAACATTAGCAGGAACAGTTAATATTACATTTGAATCAAGTGAAAAGTGGTGACAGAATAGCATGGGGGAACATCTTGCTGCTTGAATCCTGAACATTTGAGGAGTTCTCTAGAAAAAGGGCATATGTGCAAAAGATGCAATTCAAAAAAATTAGTGGCCAAAACTTCCCATAAATAATCTGTAGTTGATCAAAACTCAGTTTTCAGTCAAATGGTATCTTAGACCTCTTTCCAATTGAACTTGGGGTTTTATTGAATTTCTTTATTTCTCATTACTGGGATGCAGGCAGAAAGTGTTTATGCACATAAGCCCTTTTTCCATATCTGCACTGCTGGAACTTTTTCCAGCCAGTCTTTAACTATCTCTTTCTAGTTAAAAATCATAATTTACCAATAAATACATCTACAAGTTTCAAATCAACTCTTCCTCAAAGAATGGCAATAAAAATGTAAATATTCAGGACAAGCTTGATTCATCATTTACATATCAATGATTCATTATTAATTTATCCCTCATCTGAAACTGCTTCATGGATATTGCCAACTTCTTGTATCCTTCCAGAGGCTTAAATGACTGGGCCTCTTTTTCCCCGCATTTTTTCCTGTCTCTGGTTTCTTCCGCATTTTCACTTTCAATTCAAAAGGATGGAATTATTCCAACAAAATCGTTCAGTGATGCAGGTACTAATGGAATATTCATGGAGGCAGCCTTATTGAAATTGTCAGGCAGTGAGCCTGCCATAAAATGAAAGCATAGGAAAATTGCTTCTCCTTTGCTGAATATGAAACTTCCTAACTGCTGATCACCCTATCCTATGACAAGTCACCTAAAGCAGTGCATGGACATGAATATAGAAAATGGGCATATGGGCATTTATGCACTTTTTCCAGAGAACCCCTCAATTGCTACCCCACTGGCAGGCATATTGATGAATGTTTGTGCTCAAAATTCTGTGTTGTGCTACAATTTAAAAAATTATGTCCAACTAGGTGTGGAACTACAGGAAACGTCGATGTCTCTTCACGCTTCTGGGACATTTGGATTACATCCGCACAACATTTTTCCATCATGAGTATCCATGGATCCTGAGCGCATCCGATGATCAGACCCTGCGGATCTGGAACTGGCAATCCCGCTCTTGCATCTGCGTTATGACTGGCCACAATCACTATGTGATGTGTGCCCAGTTTCATCCTTCAGACGACCTTGTTGTGTCTGCTTCATTGGACCAAACAGTTCGTGTCTGGGATATCTCTGGTCTTCGTAAGAAGAATGTGGCACCTGGGCCAGGTGGCCTAGAAGAGCATCTCCGGAATCCTGCTTCTACTGATCTCTTTGGCCAGGCTGATGCAATTGTTCGACACCTGTTAGAAGGTGAGCCTTCTATTCCTTTGAGATAAGTCTAGTTATGTGACTTTGTAAACATCTTTGGGTTATTTCATTAATACCTTTTTCATGCCTCACCAACACCATAAGTTCAGATTTTAGATACTGTATAGAGCCTACTCAGAATAACACATATTCTCATTATAGGTCATGATCGTGGAGTGAATTGGGTTGCTTTTCATCCTACTCTTCCTCTCATCGTCTCTGCTGCTGATGATCGGCAGATCAAGTTGTGGCGAATGAATGACACACGTGCTTGGGAGGTAGACACTTGCAGGGGCCACTACAATAATGTATCTTGTGTGCTCTTTCACCCACGTCAGGAGCTGCTCTTGAGCAACTCTGAAGATAAGAGCATCCGTGTGTGGGACATGACAAAACGCACTTGCCTCCACACATTCAGAAGAGAGCATGATCGTTTCTGGGTTCTAGCTGCTCATCCATCTTTGAACCTCTTTGCAGCAGGTCATGATGGTGGCATGCTTGTTTTCAAGCTGGAACGAGAGAGACCTGTTTACTCTGTGCAAGGGAACATTCTATACTATGTCAAAGATCGATTCTTGCGACAGTTGGATTTCACAACAAAGAAGGACATAGCAGTCATGCAACTTCGAGGCAGTACACGTTCTCCTCCCTATTCAATGTCATGGAATTCAGCTGAACATGCTGTCATCCTTTGCTTTCGGGCACCTGCACAGGAAAACAGTGCATACGATTTGTACATGGTACCGAAGGACGTCAGCACTCAAACTCCTGATTCTGTTGAAAGCCGTCGCTCTTCAGGCCTCACAGCTGTGTGGGTGGCCAGGAATCGTTTTGTTGTGTTTGACAAGACTCATACAATTCTGATTAAAAACCTGAAGAATGAAGTCACAAAGAAAGTGCAGGTGCCATCATGTGATGAGATTTTCTATGGAGGGACTGGAATGCTGATCCTGAGGGACAGTGATCATGTCACTCTATATGATGTTCAGCAGAAGAAGACTCTAGCTCAGGAGAAGTGCAGCAAATGTCGATATGTTGTTTGGTCCCAAGACACAAATCATGTAGCATTGCTTGGGAAGCACTGTGTGGTCTTGTGTGACCGGAAGCTTGCAGCTTATGCCAGCGTTCATGAAACTGCTCGGGTCAAATCGGGTGCATGGGATGATTCAGGAGTTTTCATTTATACAACAGCAAACCATTTGAAGTATTTGCTGAAGAATGGAGACAATGGGATAATTCGTACTTTGGATGTTCCAATATACCTCACACGAGTGAAGGGCAGGACAATCTATTGTCTTGATCGGGAAATCAAGCCAAAAACATTTACTATTGATCCCACAGAATATCATTTCAAGTTGGCACTCATTGACCAGAAGTATGAAGAGATGCTGCATCTCATTCGCAATGCCAAACTTGTTGGCCAGAGTATCATTGCTTACTTGCAGAAGAAGGGATACCCAGATGTTGCTCTTCATTTTGTGAAAGATGAACGGACAAGGTTTGCCTTGGCACTTGAATGTGGTAATATTGATGTGGCTCTTGAAGCTGCTCGTGCTTTGGATGACAAAGCCTGCTGGGAACATCTTGGAGAGGCAGCTCTTCTGCAGGGCAATCATCAAGTTGTGGAGATGTGCTATCAGCGGGTCAAGAATTTTGACCGCTTGTCCTTCCTGTATTTGATCACAGGAAATCTAGAAAAGCTGAGGAAAATGATGAAGATTGCTGAAATCCGCAAGGACATGTCCGGGCATTTCCAGACTGCTTTGCTCCTTGGAGATATTCAGGAGCGGGTGAAAATTTTGAAGTCTTCTGGCCAGCTATCTTTGGCATATATGACTGCTGCCACCCATGGTTTGACAGATGAAGCAGAGTCAATAGCTGCATCTCTGGATCCAGATACCCCATTGCCAGAGGTGCACGCAGATGGAGAGCTGCTCATCCCACCCCCACCTGTCATTCAGTTTGAAGGCAATTGGCCTCTCCTGACAGTCTCACGAGGATTCTTTGAAAGGATTACGACTGATGAGAGCAAAGGATTTGTTGATGCCGCTGCAGATGTAACTGAAGGAGAAGGTTGGGTTGAAGATGAAGATTTACGCCTTGATGAAGAGGAAGGAGAAGGAATCAGTGATCAATTGGCTGCTGAAGGAGATGGTGGAGGTTGGGATGTTGATGAGGAATTGGAACTGCCACCAGAACTGGAAATAAAAGCAACTCATGACGGGGCTTCAGACTCATATTTTGCTCCACCTTCACGGGGTGCTCCACCGAGCCAGTCATGGACTTCTACCTCTCCATTGGTTGTGGACCACATTCTGGCAGGAAGTTTTGAATCTGCAGCCAAACTTTTGCATGACCAAATTGGCATGGTGAACCTCTCACCTTTCCTTGACCAATTTCTTAATATATTTGGTCGAAGTGCATGTAGCTTTCCTGGACTTCCAACATTGTCATCAATGTATGCCTATCCTGTCCGACCAAGTCCTGGGAAAACAAAGTTGCCTGCTTTGCCTATTCGGTTGAATGACTTGGTGCAACGTCTCCAAGTCGGTTATCAACTCACAACGGCTGGGAAATTCCGAGATGCTGTCGATAGATTCCGTGGTATTCTACTGTGCATTCCAATGGTGGTTGTAGAGTCACGACAGGAAGCAGCTGAAGCTCAACAGCTGCTGACCATCTGTCGGGAATATATCAATGGACTTCTGATGGAAATCATGAGGAAGGACCTCCCAAAAGAAAATCCTGCTGATCAGGTATGTGCTTTAGTCACTGAGTAAATCTTGCTGATTTCTCATATGTGGTTTGATTGACTTGAGAATAACTGCCAAGATTCACTCTTCTCTTGCTTGATTCAGTTTTGGGACTCAGTATTGAAATACCAAAGCTCAAACACTACACAGTTATGGTGTCTCTTTACACTGTCATCTTGTTCTGTCAGTAGAATTGACCTACTCCTGCATATAAGTTTCATGCATAGACATGCAAAAAAATTTTAATGCCGAATGTTCTTTCTTCTTAACCCACAAACACTTGCCAGACATTAGAATTGCATATGGTTATTGCAATAGAGTTTGAGTAACTTCAGCACATGTCCTAGAATGGTTCTTACAGCTAAAAGGGTTTGAGCTTCGTGCTATGGCATTATCAGTCACCATGTGTTGGCTGGAACAGCCACCATTCCACTAAAGGGAAAGTACAACCACCGTTGTACTTCTGCTTTAGAGGTCTGCCCAGTTTTGCGACTCACATTCACTTGCTGATCGTCCATTTTTCTTTCCATCAGGTACGGAATTGTGAGATGGCGATCTACTTCACTCATGTGAACTTGCAACCAGCACATCAGATTTTAACCCTGCGCACAGCTCTTACTGTGGCATATAAGATCAAATGCTTGCAAACGGCAGGCTCCCTTGCAAGGAGGCTCCTGGAATTGGGACCCAAGCCTGAGATAGCCCAACAGGCTCGGAAAATCTTGCAAGTCTGTGACAAGTCACCTTTGGACGAGAGCCGCCTGCATTATGACGAGCACAATCCATTCACCATCTGTGGAGCATCTTATGTTCCTATCTACAGGGGGAAACCAGAGGTCACTTGTCCCTTCTGCAACACAAGCTATCTGCCAGAGTTTGAGGCCCAGTTGTGCCGAGTGTGTACAGTTTCGGAAGTTGGAAAAAAGGTCTCAGGATTGCGCCTTTCCTTGCAACAACGATGAAGAACCAAGGACATCTTGGCTGAACGGTGTTTGGTTTGGGTTCTTGCCCTTTTATTTGATGATGGAGATTTATTTATCCAGCTCATATGCCCTGTGGTTGATTTGATGTGCCTATGAAAATATAAATAAAGTCTATGCTGCTTCAAAATCTTTGCTTGGTGATATGTCGCAAGGGTTACTGATGTGCTGCAGCAGCTGCAATCACAAACGTGGAATGGAACGGTGCCAAGTATGCTGATATTATTTTGCACTCACTGTCTCTCGACCCACACGAGCCCAGACGTCTGCGGTACCACATCTTACGAACCACTCGTTTATCACAGAAGTGAACATCGTCCACTCGTTGAACGGAGAGCGCATGCCGATTGACAGGTGGTACGTGTGAGCCAGAATCGCTCGAGAGGTAGGATCTTGTTCCGATACCGTCTGTGAAATGTTACTCAAAGGGTTCAGTTCTGTGACATCGATGTGTGTACGGGGTCAGGTACCATTGTAGAAATATGGATTTCATGAAAGATTAAGTTGAATACGATCCTGTCTATCAGGGTTATCCTAGTTTTGGACTCCTGCTTACTGATTGACCACTTTTCCTTTCAGCCCTTCAAATCTGCAGAAAAATTCCGAAAAACGGAAAAATGTTTCCTTTAATTGAAGGGAATGGTCTATCTGCTAGAAACGGTTTCCCAAGCTTCAGAGGGAGGAAATTAAGAATCTAGTGACCTTGCTAAAAAAAAAATGAAGAATTAGTGCATCTTTTTCTTTTTTTTTCTTAAAAAAAATCCCATTGGTTACTTTTCTTCAAAGAAAGGAATGCATTAGCACATTAGACCAATTTTCCCTTTTCTTTGTCTACTTTTACAGATAAACCGGTTTTTCTTTCAGCCTCTCAATAGTTGTGACTTCCCAAATGTTGAGAAAGGTTCAGATTTGCGAGGGGTGACAAACAGCAGCTAAAAAATCTTGAAAGTTATCGGGTAGCTTCTGATGCCGGGCCTTTTTCTCTGCGCATAGGTTCTTCAAGAGCATTTCAACCGCTGACTCACCTTTTCGTCGCATCCAGCTGAGCCCCGTCAGAAGGGTGTGCGAAGACATTTCCCACTGGTTAGTTTCTCGATGGATTTCAGATTTGAGGGAATGATCTCGCCGAAAGCTCGGGACACCAAGCAAGGGAGATCCATCAGGACGTGATGCATACATACATGCACACAATACTTTTCCAAGTATTATGAGAAATTTCACAGCTGGAAAGGAAACTGAAGATGAGGCTCGATCATTCGATTCGTCTTTTTATCATTTTCACTAATATTTTTCCCATTTTGCAGAAGCCGCACCGGTGACAGCTCTCCCGTTCGGTACTTGATCCACATTTCTCATAATTATATTTCGCAGGTCTTACCATTAGCACATCCAGTAATTTCACTTACACCCCACTTGATATCGCATCTCATGCAATTTGACATCACATTTCGTGTAATAACCTTTACAAAAATATTAGCAAAATAGGATGAAAGGGTTTACTCATCGGTGGCGCAGCTAGCCGCAAGAGATTATGTATTAATTTAGCTTGCCATTAATTGGGAATCATTGACCTGCAAGGAATCGTCTTAGAAGTCATTAGAAGTATTTGAAATTCATTGCTTCTTCATCAAAACTACTTCACACATAGAATACACATACCATTTTTTAATTACGCAAGCTATGCATGTTTATAAATCAGCGTGAACTATTGAATATTCATTGAGAATGCGTGCTTTCGTGCCTCAGTGCAAAGATGAAAATTCAGGATGCAACGATGTAGAGATACCAAGGGGAAGTATCATACTTCGAGGGAACCTCATCATTGGTTTTCCACTGTTTTCTGCTTTTTGAAGTAGAGCCTTGGTAGCAGATCTTTCGTATAACGATGCGTAGTGATGGCTTTCCACGTCTGGTATGTATGCGCTTGTTTCAAGTAGAAGACGGCCCAGCAGGCAAGGCTACGTTGGACCAACGTGGTAACAACGTTCCAAACGTTTATTCAATGTTGATTCAACGTTATGTGTTTAAAATTAGTCGGGGGGGGGGGCTTCCTCTGAGTTGTTCGCCGTATATATATTTTCATTTCCCCGAAATGCCTTCAAGAAATCCTGATTATTTTGCAGCTCCGTGCCAGAATGCGTTCTTCAAGACCTAAGTTTAACTGAGAAAATATTTGGACTTCAGGGTTTGATAGATACGTGGGAAAAAAAATAAAGGCCAAGGTACACGATTTGCGTGTGTTCTTTTGGTCGTTCCATGTTGCTGAATCCAGGGAAACCCAGAACTTTCGGCCCGTCTCTTCGTGCAGCGCAGCAGGGGAGACCACCTTTCGATGCGAGTTTACCATCATTTATGCATTGAAGTTCGGAACCAGTTCGGAAATAAAATGTGGTTTATGAACGTAGACCACTTTCCCTTTCGGCCCTTCGTTTCTGGTTCACAATCCCCGCAAGTTTTTATCTTCACGTCCCACGATTCCCTTCCGACAAAGATTCATTCCCGCCACGTTCAGGAATGAGTCGCCCGAAGGCAGAGGAAGCCAAGGGAGGCCCGGCCTCGTAAAAATTCTTAGGAGTATGCACTCCTCCGAGCGACTTGGAAATGACCGTCGACCGTTTGAGTGGGTTCGACGCGACTGTCACGTCCCCTGACTTTTGTCCGGTGCGCTCGTTCGACTCTGCTCTCCCTCGGTGCGTTTCGACGAGGCGACGTTTGCGATTTCCGCTGCGGTGAACGTCGTCCCGTTTTTAATTACCTGCTGGAAGGTTAAGTTATGAAATATCTGAAAGAAAATTCTACGAACCAGTGGCGGCGGCTCGTGAGTCTTGGTGTATCTACTGGATTGAGCAGAGCGGAGCGTCCTCGCTGCGAAAAGAGTGCTGTGCGCCCTAGGCGAACCTAATCTTCTCGGGACGGAGTCGAACCCGACCCGAGAGAGAGAGAGTCCTTCGTGACCTGCCGCAAGGAGGACAGCCCCTCGGGGCTGTCCTCCTTGCGTCCTTCCTTGTCCTCCTTCCCCCCAGCAGACCTTGTGAACGCTCTAGGTTTTAGTCCTATCTTGCTGCGAGATTTGGAGATCTGGCGTGGGTCTTCCCTCTCGAGAACCTTCACCTCTTTTCATCACTTAGTGAAAAGTTAACTTCTAATAAATCAGCAGCAGTATCTCCTATTTGTCATTTTGAGTAAGCGAATCCTAGAATACGGTGCAAATATGGCTATCACTGCTTCTATTACTATGATAGAAAATGTACGCGTCATTGTGTCATTCCCTTACATATTTTACTAGTTTCATATTACCAACATTTTTAACCGTTTTTATTTACATATAATGTACAGTGAAAACTCGTTAACTCGAACTTTTAGGGACCGGGCAAATCGTNGGAGAAGAAGAAAAAAAAAACAAAAGAACATCCTCCCGAACGTGTTTCTTGTCATTCCTCCTATTCAAAAGTATTTTTAAAAAAAGTCCCAAGAGAGAAATTTTTCCCCCCTTCTCACCCTGAATTCGAGTTAACCGCGAGAAATTCGTTATCGGGAGTGAAAATTTCATTCGAGATATCCGGAAATTCGAGATAAGCGAATTCGAGTTAAACGGAGCATTTAACATGGTGTCCTACGGGGTTCCGCCGGGACCAAGCTTTAAACTTCGAGATAAGCGGAATTTCGACTTATCAGGATTCGAGTTAACGAGGTTTCACTGTATTATATTACCATATTCATGTCGTATTTTAAAATGTTGAAGCCATGTGAGCCATGTGTGTGGTGTGGGACAGAACATTTTTCTCCCCCTCTGCAGCTTAGCACGAACTCCTGGAAAATAAAGTGAACTGCATTTCTGAATGCAAATAGAACTCCAATGGCTTGCTTAGCCATTGCCACCAGCCCGAATTGAATTGAAATTCGGCTGGACATCAGAGAGCATTATTCTGCAACTTTTTTCCTGATACCCACCGGATGCAGCAGTGCTCTGTTCTGAGGCATCTTCAGTGGCCGGCCCTCTCCCCGCTCAGTCCAACATTTTTCTGAAAATCAATCAATCTCTTCTCGTTGTCGTGAATGCCAGCCATTTTCATGCTAGAAACTGAAGGGGGGAAAAAAAGTTCCAAATTAATCCAGGTTTTCACATCTCACCCAAGATAGCTCAACAGTTATGAGACTTCTGGCTGCGGGGAGGGGGATAAAAAGGTTGTGTGCCACCCCGTACATGTGAAAGTGGACGATGAATCGTGGCACTAACTCCACGAACTCCATGATATAAGCACTGCCATTGGAAAGCCCGAGGTCAGGAGAGAATATATAGAACAGTGGTGCTCAGCCCGCGAGGCCCTAACCCACAATAAATACCCTTAGGTTTCCTTAAATAGTTTCCTACGATTCTAGTGACTGGCCCGCGATGGCTGTGGGAGTGAGTTATTGGCCCCCTAGCCGAAAAGGTTGGGCACCACTGATATAGAACATCTGGCAATGCCGTATGGATTCGGCAACGTAGCACTGAGGCCACTTCTCTCTGCTCTATGTCCCAGTCCATGCGCTTCGCTGTGAGATCGTACATTCTCCCTCGGCACTTCCACCCGCTTCCAGAGCAGGTTAGGCCTCGGAGAGGCTGGCCTAGGTAGGAACTGAGCATGCTCAGACTCACCTGCAGAGCGGGGACGTCCGAGCAGAACAGCCCACTGGCGGCATTTTCCCAGCCGTTTCTTTATGTCGTTACCCGCTTCCAGTACGTCATCGAGTTCTATCGACTCTAACCAGGTAGTCCAAAGATTGTTTTGGCAGGAGATATTCCTAAAACTTGATCGAGTAGAAGCTCAAATAGTGTGAAAATACTAGTTTTTCACGGTAGTTCTTGGTGCTATCTTCCTTGTTTGGCCCTGGTAAGGCCCGTCCGACGTGCCTACCCTAACTACGCCACTGATTGCGCGTCATGTGATACCCATAGACATTGTGTACGGGGTGTCACAGCGCGCAATGCTATATCACAGCGGCGTAGCGTCGGGTGGGCAAGGGGTGGCACGTGTCCCCCCTTGCCCCCCCCCCCCCCGACGCTACAGGAAAGAAGCCAAAAAAAGGAGGAAAAGACCCAGAAATGCATGTTAACTAGAGAGCGGATTTTTATGCAAATGAACATTTTTTGTGCGGCCTCCTAGGAGCATACAACCCTGATAGGATCATGTCTATTGGTAGACGAAGCGTTTTCTGCCATATTTTTTAATGTATAAAAATGCATATTTATACGTTTTTCTAGTAATGTGCATATTTACGCATATTCATGCATATTTCGCCCATTTTTAATTTAAAATATTTTAAATATAGGTTTTCCTGGAAAATGTTTCTCTAGGAGCAACCTATGATAATTTTTCAGCGGTTATGCTCTGTAATGAGCAGCGTAGCGAGGGGGGGGGGGGCGGCGGAGCGGTGAAACCCAAAGATCTCTGCTCTAAATCCATCCGCTACCTGCATCCTTCTCGAGAAGTTAAGGAACTTCTAGCCCCCGTTCGTTTCCCTTAGCCCTCCTTTGGCGAATTCATGGCTTCGCCACTGGCAGTGACAAGAATAGACCAACTACCTCGTGTAACCAGCAGAGGCTTTGAAGTTCCTTCTTCCGAAAAATTCGCACCGCATTAAAAAAGAAAAGAAAAAAAAGAGGTGTTTTTCCATATTTTCCCACAATCGTGCATATTTAATGCATACTTTGGCATTTTTTAACGCATATGTATGTGCATATTTTAGGACTTATTAGCGCATAAAGATCCGCTCTGATATAACAGTATCACTGAGTTCCCGTGCTCCCCCACTTTTCCCCTCCAGGCTACGCTTATGCTATATCACACTGAAGCTTACGTCAGTGGAAAGGCTTGGCCTCTCCTGCATTGCGCATGAGTTGATGCCTGCCAGCAAGCGTTAGAGAGCTGTTCGGCCATCCGAATTCGCATTGACCCTTTCGATGACGCACGCGCTCAAACGTTATGGAAAATTGGACGTCAAAAGTCGCCCGTGCCAGCGAAAGGGTTAATGGTTAAACGAAAGAGTCGCGAGGTATTTTCTGATTAATCGTTATGTGCTTTCGATGCGAGTCTGTTTTGGTGAACTTCCGAAACTCGCAAGGGAAGAGACTGACCGGCACTTTTTCTTCTCGGACCGGATAGGCCTCTACTCTCCCCCAAATGATGGGAGAATCCACTTCCGCGTGTTTTACATGACTTCGATTTAAAATATAAACTGTCAACATGGAACGTTTTCTCATTCAGCCTTTTATTTCCTTCCTGCAACTTCAAGAAGTGCGACTCTGCAGGCGACAAAACCGACCTAAATACACCTATTGTGCTACACTCCCGCATTAATATTACGGAGTTCTTTTTCATTATGAATATCATTTGCTGACCTCCCCAGTTATTTCTTAAACGAACCGCCACTTCCCGATGGTGAAAGATATCTCCGAGGGCTTTTGCTTTATCTGTACCAACACGGGTTCGTATCGTGCGAGGCTCCAGATAAAGCCGAGACCCAGATACGACACTCGTCACGTTCTTCGCTCGAAGCTGCGGTCTCACTGCTGATGCGAAACCTGCAAGACCCCGGCGCCGGGGAAAGTGAGTCCGGGCGTGCACCATGTCTTCGGCGTTGCCCTCGGCGGCGTCGTCTGCTCTCCGCTTCCCTTCCTCCTCGTCTCCGTGCACCGGCGAGAACGCGTTCGGCGTGGAGGAGCGCGACGACGACGAACGGGTCGGCGAGGTTTATCTCTTCTACCGCCCCATACCGGAGCTTGCGAGACTGGCGCTTTCGAGTGGGACTCCTCCCGAGGCTCTCCAGCACTGGACTCTGGTCTTCCATTTCGTGGCGAAGGACAGGTGGATCACGTACGAGAGCGCCGATGACGGAGGAGGCACGAACGAGCCCATCT
>CAJPEV010004358.1:0-22814 GCA_905338385.1 Darwinula stevensoni | reverse complement strand
TTTTTTTTTTTTTTTTTTTTTTTTTTTGCTCGTGGTGCTTGTTTGGGTGGGGTTGCTTGGAGGGCCAGCGCCGTCGCCGTTGGCCATGAATGTACACATGTTTGTATGGTGAAATATTCGTTCGTTCGATTCAATATTATCAATTCACGATGTCCCATATTCATTTTCATAAATAGTTTTAATAACTATTTATTAATGTGGGCCTTACGTCTCCCGCATCTCAGAAATATATTCAACCGAGACTGGGTTCAAGTCAATTTTGGACTCAATTTTGATTTTTTTTTTCCCTCGTATCTTACACTAATTATACAGTACATATGAATACATACACCTTTCAGAAATAAATAAATAAATGAACCTGGAGGAGACAAGGAAAGGCAGTCTGGCACATGTTGGCTCCCTTCACACATGCATCCCCTTTGAGCCTGTCTCGTTCCCCGAGGAGGAGAACTCGGGGGAGGTAGGCGCTGCCTGGAATGGGGCGAGGGGTTCCCCCCGGGCGGTTTTCTCTTTATATATATAAAAAATATATATATTTTTTTTTTTTGCATTTGTCGGGAGGTGTTTGGGATTGGGTTGCTTGCGTGGTTTCGGTTTTCGCTTTCGCACGCACCGTGACGACCGTCTGCGCTTTTTGAGCATGAAAGTGAGCATGGAAAGGAAAGTGAGCATGAAAAGGAAAGTGAGCATGGAAAGGAAAGTGAGCATGGAAAGGAAAGTGAGCATGAAAAATAAAGGAAATTTGGTGACAGCGGGTGTGTTTGTAGGGTCGTTGTTGGCCGCCGCCTGCGGGAGCGTGTCCGTGGCCGCGGCCATCGCTTCGCCGCTCATTACGACCTACATGATCGTGGGCGGGCTTTTCTTCCATCTCAAGTGAGTGGGGATGGGGCTTTGGCGAGGTGGGGATGGGGCTTTGGTGAGGTGGGGGGATGGGGCTTTGGCGAGGTGGGGCTTTTTTGCTGGGGGCTTGGGTTGCTGGTGCGTGAGTTTATGGTGTCTTTTCAGGGAATTATGATATTTTTATTTTTTATTTTGTGTTATTTAGAATTTGAGATTTTTATGTCTTGTCATTTGTTTCCGTTTCAGGGTCAGTTCCATGTAACTGGATTTGAATTTGCAGGCTTGCCGGTACTTGAAGAAATCCAATTAAATTAAATATTTCCACTAGTTGAAGTTGAACAATCAACATTTTTGTCCTATAAGCACTTTAAAAAGTTGACTGGAGCATCCCTTACAGAAATGCAAAATAGGTTAAGCTGTAGGTTAGCATAGATTAAAATGGAACGCCATGAGTTAACCTGGGTCGACTCCCTCATTCAAGCCTTCACGTAAACACAGTTCCCATTTCACCGACGTCGCAAATTTTTTTGCTGTAATGGATTGGTTTTCGGCATAATTTCCTCAGCGCCTTGCCGCGGTATCTGAGTTGGATCCAATGGATCTCCTGGTTTCGATACTCCAACGAGGGCCTCCTCATCGTCCAATGGGAAGGGATCTCGAATATAAGTGAGTTACCTCTTCGTCCTCTTGCGCCGTTCATAACCCTTTCTGCGCCGTTCTTGACCCATTTTGCGCCGTTCATGACCCTTTCTGCGCCGTTCTTGACCGATTTTGCGCCGTTCATAACGTTTCTGCGCCGTTCATAACCCTTCTGCGCCGTTCTTAACCCTTCTGCGCCGTCGTCATCCATGGCAGCGTGCGAGACTGAGCAGCGAACGAATGCGACCTCCTGCCTCACCACGGGATCCCAGGTCCTCCAGCGATATTCCTTCCAGGAAGATGAATACCCGTTCGACCTCATCCTCCTCTTCACGCTCTACGTCGTCTTCCACGCTTCTTCCTATTTTGCACTTCTACGCCGGACCAGAATTTATTGACGAATTCGGTGAGGATGATTTAGCATTTAGCATGTTGTCATTAATTAATGGTGTGTTAATTAGCAATTATTGATTTTCGGTGTTCGCAGGATCCGCGAGCACGGCGACGGATCATCCTGCTTTTATTTTCACTTTGCCAGACGTGATAGTGGCGCGGCCTGTTCATTTTATATCCTGCCGATTTCGTTTTTTTTTTGTTGGTTCAAATATAGTGCTTGTTACATTATAAGCCTGCGAGTTTCATTGAGGCAGCGGAGAGAAGGCAAGAGACAAGAAGAGGGTCGAAATCCTCATCCCCACGTTATTTGTCAGTTACCGTAATTTTTCTGCGCTGATATATTCAAATATTTACAGGGTTGGCAGAAAAAAAAACGAAGCTGTCATCCTGTTCGAGTTTGTGTGGTGAGTTTACAATAAAAACTGTGATAATTTAATTTTATGTTTAATTTTGTTTAATTTTATGCTTACATTTGTTTAATTTTATGTTTAATTTTGTTTAATTTTGTTTAATTGTTTAATTTTGTTTAATTGTTTAATTTTGTTTAATTGTTTAATTTTGTTTAATTGTTTAATTTTATGTTTAATGTTTTTATGTTTATTCAAGTCGCAAGTTTTTAATAATCTTGTCATTTATGTTAAGCACTTTTGACAATGCGCTTAATAAGCCCAACTTATTAAACAACTTGGCTCATTGCGGCGGGTCATCAGAAAATAATTACGGCTCCGTTAATTTCAGAGTCAGAAGGCTGAAATTCGGCACTCAAATTTCAAAAATCACATTGTGTCGATCTGTAAGCCTGCCAAGTTTGTTGTGTTTTTTTTTTTTTTTGCCCACTCTGTACATAAAATTCTCGGAAAGTTATGCAGTCTTTCCAGATATCTTCTGCATTTATACGTGGGAATGATGGAAACTTCGGAAACGGTGAGCAGGAATGCAGGTGAGCAGGAATGCAGGTGAGCAGGAATGCAGGTGAGCAGGAATGCAGGTGAGCAGGAATGCAGGTGAGCAGGAATGCAGGCCCTGACGAGGACCTGCATACCCCGTATATTCATATGCTCATATATTTGATATGATATGTTATATTTGACGTGGTTCGTTGTTTGCGACGGCCTTTGCATGAGCAGCTATTTAAATATGATCACGGGAATAACGTGTTTTCGAAATTCTCGAATGACGGATTTACGAAATTCCGGAATTCCGGAATGACGGATTTACGGATGTTCAGCTCAGGTCAGGGTCATCTTGAACGAAGAGAAAGCAAAATGGAAATACCTGCTTTTGTGATTGAAAGGAGATTGAAAGTCTGAATGAATATGAGGATTAATTCAGGAAATTTTCGTGCGTCATCTGAAACAGGAAAGCGGAAGGAAAAAGGCCCACAAAACCGGATTCGGACCAAGCCGATCGATTTACTCGGTTAAATGGTAAAAAAAAAAAATAAATGGTAAGAAGGAAATGTGACGTCTGGTCGCAAACACGGATTAGCGTCGAGGAGTTCCAAGGGAGAAATAGATGATGAATGGGAATCCCGGTACCGACTTTCTTCTCCGGAGGGGCTTAACCGGGCTTAACACTCTGTGGGGGGGAATGTCCTGTCGAATGAATGTGGTAGATGAATGTCCTGTCAAGTTTTTGTCCCGAATGAATGCCTGTGGGGTCCCCTGCCTGATAAGGCGGATGGCACGGTCGCGAATCCGAAAATATTGCGACGGTTGAACTGGATTTTTTTCGGCAACGAAAAAATTCCCCGCTTAGGAACCAACTCGGATTTTATTTATTTATTTTTTTCTTTAGGAACCGACTTGGATTTTACTGGTTATTTTCGTGTTTCTGTTCGCGTTTTGTGCAGATTTTGTTAAAGCCAGATCGCATGTTGAGGGAATCAGAATTTAGTGGCGAAGTTTTTCGCGTCTGATGAGCGTTTTTGACCGGCGACTACATCCAGGAATGTCGTCACCGCAACACGCTTCCTCACCGCAACAAGCTTCCTCCCGTTTCTGTTTCCTCGGCTGCGAAAGATCGGAAACTCCTTTTCAGAAACTTTCAGAGCGAAGAAAGCATTTCAGCCTGCCGAGACCTGTTCAGTCGCAGACGACAAAAAAAAAAAACCGGCTGATCCCGTCTCCGATTCCGTCCTCTCAGCATGTGACTATCTCATTTCACTCATTGCCTTTTTTTCCCATGCTGATGAGTGCTGTGGCGACAGACATCCGGATAGATAAGGGACAGCAATAGACGGAGGAAATCAGGCACCATCGCCTAGGGGGGAGGGGGGGGATGGGGAGGGGGGCAGAGGTGGGCGGGGAGTATGGTGACTCACCGAAATGCGTCCTGGGGCGAAAAAAAAGGGGATGGAAACGAGACGTCGCCTGATTCCGGCTCGGGCAGTGGAGGCAGCAGCACACTGCGACTGTTCATTCCCAAGCTCGAAGATGCCTTCCCTTCTCGCCGTTCTCGTCCTCTCTGCCTGCCTCTGCGTTTCACAGTGCGGACGGTACCGGACTCCCTTCAAGCGTGCCTTCCCGGTTCACCCGACCCTCCACGGCGACCCCCTTCCCGGCGACCCCCTCCCCGGCGACCCCCTCTACCTCACCCCGTACATCGAGCAGGGAAAAGCCGCGGAGGCCCGGCAAAAGAGCGCAGTCACGCTCGACGTGCAGGGACGGAAGGTCCCGGCCGGGCACGCCGGCTTCTTCACGGTCAACAAGGAACACAAATCCAATCTCTTCTTCTGGTTCTTCCCCAAGCAAGTGAGTCCCCTCTTCCTCCTCCCTCAACGCATGCAACGTCGAAGAGGCTCACTCTCATCCTCCAAACACGCAGGTCGTATCAATTTCACAGTTGTTGATGCGAACTTCGCTCCCCCCCCTCAGCCCTTATCTCGCTCGCCCTTGCCCTTCGCCTCATCGATAACACCATTTCCCCCTCACCCCCCGAGTTCAGTTCCCAACGCTAATTCTTTCCTGAATCGCACAGCACGACCCGGAAGGAGCGCCTCTTCTCCTATGGCTCCAGGGTGGCCCCGGGGGATCCTCCATGTTCGGGCTCTTCAACGAGCACGGGCCGTTCGCGATCGCGAGCAATTTGAGCCTCGTGATGAGGGATGAGTCTTGGGGGAACAATCATCATTTGCTCTACATCGATAATCCCGTCGGGACAGGTCTCATTGCCACAAATATATTAATATATGATTTTTAAAGAATTATATTTTAAACAATTTAATTTTTTTTAACATTTCTATAATCGGTGACAGGGTTCAGCTTCACCGAGAACGACGCCGGATACGCCCGTAACGAAGCGGACGTGGCGCGAGACCTCCACGAGGCGATGCGACAGTTCTTCATCGTGTTCGACGCTCAAGCCAAGGCGGACTTCTACGTCACCGGAGAGTCCTACGCCGGTATGGAAATTTAGGGTTTAGAGACCTCCTCGGGTGCGAGACTGACGTCTTCCTTGTGTCGGCCCGTTTTTGTTGTTTTATTTTGGCAAATAGGTAATGTTCGTATTTATTCAAGTTCTGCCGAGCAGGGTCTCCATGGCAACCCTCTGGGGAGACTGCCGTGGTCGCGTGGCGTGCTCGAATGCTCGGGCATCAACCTTTAACGCCTCCTTAACCCGTTGGCTTCAAGTAGGGTTATTTCTCAGAAAGAACTAGTTCTGGGGTCGTAATGTTCATATTTTTTTAAAATTAGCCTGAAACTGTCAAGGAATGCGTATTGAAAGGAAGCGAAGCGACAGCGAGGACACGGTTGTGTCATCACATTGCTTCGACATCAGGAAGACATCATGTAATTAAATAAATAATGCGTCTTATGTGATTGACAGGCTTTGACTTCTCCAGGGGGAGGGGGGGGGGAGAGAGAGAAATGAAATAAAAGGGAGGCCGGTAACGCCATCTGATCTTACTTTTATCAAATGCAACATCGCTCACCTCGAAGAGAGAGTGCTACGCGAACTAATATACAGCGGAACACGTCTCGTCTGACAGGGAAGTACGTGCCGGCACTGGTGCACGAGATCCACCGTCGCAACGAAGACCCCAAGGCCCGGAAGATGAATCTTAAGGGCATGGCGATCGGGGACGGGTTCTCGGATCCATACAGCATGACCAACTACGGCGACTACCTCTACCAGATCGGGATGATCGGGCGGAAGGAGCTGGCGCACTTCGACGAGGTGGAGCAGATGGCCAGGAAGCTCATTCAGTTGAAGGAGTGGAAAAAGGCTTTCCAGGTATGGAGTGAGGATTATAAGATGGGTAACGGTAAGGATTCATCGTTGAGTTTGATCGTGTTCGATGTTTCTTCTCGGAGAGCAAGAGCAGGAACGAAATTTGGCAATCTTCCTCTCTCACAAAAGAATCGCTGAAGCAAATTTGAAGCTCCATCCCCCCAGGGTTGCGGAGAAAACCGAATTTCGTCTTCAGAAGATGTATTTCATCCCGTATTTTTTTCTTTTGGGGGTTTTCGGAGGAAAGAGACTAACCATGAGAAAGATATTGACTCGTAGATGACGAAAAGTGGCTTTTTTGTTGTTAGCAAATGCTTCATTTCGTTATTTAAAAAGGAAATTAGCTGTTGTTGTCTTAGAGTGCTTGCTCCGGTACCGTCCCGCAGTGTCACCAAAATTATGCCAGATTCAAGACTGTTTAAAACTTGTATTAGCGTCTCCATGAGACATTTTATGCTGGGGGGGGGGGGTTTGAAGAAAGAAAGCATGTAGAAATTGGTTTCCACATTACTTCATTTTCACACTTCCCCTCGAATGCGAAGAAACAAGCGACAATTGTCTTTTTCCCCGACCAGAAAGAAATTCCCCTTTGCACCGAATGAAAGTTGACAGTTTTCCATCCATGTAGAATGTCACAATGAGCAGTGAAGGCAAAAAGAGACGGGGAAAAGCTTATTTGGACCTTTCTCCATCGCTCAGGTGTTTGATGCCCTGCTGGACGGCGACAAGATCGACGGCCCGAGCTACTTCACCAACGTGACGGGATCCACGTACTACTTCAACTTCCTCCAGATGTCGGAACCGCCGGAGTTCGGGTACTACCCGAAGTACCTGAACCGGGGGGAGGTCCGCGCGGCCATCCACGTCGGGGACCGGCCGTTCAACAACGGGTCGGCGGTGGAGGACTTCCTGCTGGAGGACATCATGCAGTCGGCGAAGCCGGACGTGGAGGCTATCCTGGACGCCGGATACAAAGTCCTGCTCTACGGGGGCCAGCTCGACATCATCGTCGCGTATCCGCTGACGGTGAACTTCGTGGCGAGTCTCGAGTGGAAGCACGCCGCGGAGTTCGCTGGGGCGGCGAGGCGGCCCTGGCGCGTGGGGGAGGAGGTGGCCGGATACGTCCAGGAGTGGGGGAACCTCAAGTTGGTGATGGTGAGGGGGGCGGGGCACATGGTGCCGTACGATCAGCCGAAATGGGCGTTCGATATGATTTCGAGGTTTACGGGGGGGAAGCCGTTTGCGAGGTCGTGATGGCAGTTTTGTATGAGGAATAAAAAAAAGGGGATTGTATTCACATTTTCCGTGAGTGTATTTTTACTTTTTGCCACGAGATTGGCTGGTGTCTCACTTAGCGTCTGTAGGAACTCGGAGAACTGTGAAAAACAGCCTAAATAAATTGCTGGAGACGGTGCTGAGTGAACTCCTTTTGATCAAAATATGACGTAAAGAAAGGCTGTTCCTCCCTTCCAACATTTTCCGCGCTTCGCAAAGTTAAAATCCACAGCCCCTGTTGGGGACAGAATCCATAATGAGATGTTGCAATCCCTACTTCCTGCTTCCAGAGTTAAAATATTGACAATGTTTAATCGGTTTTGGAAAGAAGGTGCTTTTCCGAAATGCTGGAAGGAAGCGATTATTCCTATTCTCAATCCTAGTAAAACAAAAGAAATCCCAGAAACTTACCGACCGATCTCACTCCTCCTCCGTATTTGTAAATTATTTGAACCTATGGTGGACCACGGGTTACGATGGTGGCTTCGCTTCAACAAACCACTTGCAGAGTAACAGTGTAGATTTCATAGGTTACATCGTAAGTATGACAGTATCAACCATCTGGAATAAAATATTGAAGAAAAAAAAAAAGATTCGCGTGGCGCGGTCTGATTGTAGGGGCCTTTTTTCATATGGAAAAAAGGCGTACGAGTTAGTATGGCATGAAGAATTGCTATTCAAGTTACGATCTCAATTTCAAACTCACGGTCACACGTTGTCCCTTGATATTTTTTGAAGACGGTGAATCGTGTTCTCGCCTTTCCACGTGCGACTCCGATTAAAGCTGCATGCCGACGACCAGGCTTGCTGGGTAACTCATGCCGATCTTGAAATGTCCTATCCTCATTGACTTTTGCTTCTCACTACCTTTCAGCTACAGTTTCATTTTCCCTCATCACACGAGTTACATATTGTGTTAATTTTAGCCTTGGCTCATGTGCACTAATTATGCACTCAAGTTATTCCATTATCTGTAGAAGAGATTTCCCTGGGTCTGAACGGTGGCAAATAGATTGGTGGTCCGAGCAATTGGGAAAACTGACAATGAGAAAATTCTTCGTTTGCTCATCAGTCAATTGATTGGCCTCAGCGATCCGCCGGTAGATGGCAAAGTACTGCCCAAGATCGTCTCCCACTTTGTAAATGGGGGGGGGGGACAGGAGTAAAAATTTGAGCTTGATTTGAACTTAATTCACTTGCGCCGTCCTAAACACAATTAGGATTAATCATTTCTAAGGCCGAGCAACAACGTAAGCACTAATCAAGGAAAACAAAGTGACCCAGGTGTAAGAGAAACACGGTACTACAGAAACAGCAACATGGATTACTTCCTGTTGAAACAGGAATGCCAAGGTAGTCGGAGGAGTTCCAGTGTCACGTGGACTGACAATGGTAATGGCTGGAATCCCAGATGACTCTGCTTCATACTACCACAAAATTGCAAACGTTTGCGCAATTTCACCATCGTGAAATAGGAGAAAATATGCAGCAGGCGAATTGGAGAAAATTGAGCAGTACAGGTTACGGGTGCTTACCGTTGTTCGACGAGTTGCCATCACAACTTGCCAATATTGGGGAAGATGGAAAGACCGCTGCCACCAGTGGCACGTGGTAGGGTATTATGGCGCTGTTGAGGAAGGGTAACGCGGATGAGTGAAGGCTTGCGTGTGTTCGGCGCCAAGCCGAACGTCAACAAGATCTTAAATAGCAGGAATTGGAAGATTATGGGTTTCTATCCGAGCAATGTTTAATCACGTTAAGTAAAACATACTCCAAGCGGAGGTCACCAGGATGTTGAAGGAATGGTTGGAGTATCTGACGCCCGGGAAGCCAAGGAGGCCCCCGGGAAGCCAGGGAGGCTCCCAAGAAGTGGAGAATTGGCAGGCGAGAATTGGCACTAAAAGATGCTACGCGAATGCCCGGAACATCGGGAGACCTCCACTATTTAAGGGCAAGTCTGGCGGGAGAAAGTAGTCCTCCGGGCCAAAGCGAGGGGGCTGGTCCCCATGGCGAGGACAAAAGGGGTGAAAGGGAAGGCAAAGGGAGGGCAAAGGGAGGGCAAAGGGAAGGCAACGAGTACACGGGGACGTTGAGCAACTATAAGAACGTCTCCAACATTTCCCTCTCTATTCCCACCGTGGATAGACCTTCCTTTCAAAGCTAACCTTTCTCTTTCACCGATTCTTTTTCTACCGAGCAAGCTGCTCTCGCAACCATAGTTATAAACAGGCTCTTCGCATTTATGCTGGCGGGTCGTCGGATAGAGACGGCCGTGCCAGAATCGATGTCGATGTATCATGTCGACTGCACCGAGGGGGCTCGTCCCTGTGTCGATGAATAGAAGACGGCGTTCCGCTTTGAGAACGGCATTAAATGAATTTTGGGACCGAGGACTCGAGTCGTTATTGGGTGATGCCATGACATGGCGTTTTTTTGGGGCCGTGCCGAGCGGGGTCGCCGTGGCAACCCTCGGGGAGGGTTGCCATCAACCGTGTCGATCCCTTAACACTTTCTTAACCCGTTGGCTTCAAATAGGGTTGTTTCTCGGGAATGTATGCGCGGTTCTGGGTTCGCAGTGCTTATCATTAAGCATGAATGCTTAAGCATGAATATCTTTTTAATCACGGAATGCGTGTTGAATGGCGCCGAAACGGCAGCGAGGACATCACTGTGTCATCGCATTGCTTCCACGAAGGGAAAACGTCACGTAATTAAATAAATAATGCGTCTCAAGCGATTGACAGGCTTTCGCTTCTCTAGGGGGCGGGGCGGGGCGGGGCGGGGCACATGGTCGCCGAACGATCGGTCGAGGTGTTCGATGCGATTTCGAGGTTTACGGGATGGGAAGCCGTTTGCGAGGTGATGATGGCCGTTTGTGTAAGGAATTAAAAAAAAAAAGGGGGAATTGTATACACATTTTCCGCGTGTGTATTTTTACTTCTCTCTCGGGCGCTCCGGGGATCCCGGTAATGACCAGTCAGTCGTTCCCCGAAAAATGTCTTGGCAAGTCTTCGATGTGGAGGGTGGGGGCGGCCTCCATGTGCCGTTCGTCGAGGGTCACGTGTATCGGTGGTGTCCCGCCGACAAACAATGGATGAGGTGAGTCGACGGTGGATGAAGTGAGTCGGGAGGAATATCGATATCGGGCCGCGTTTCGGGCGCGCTGTTTATCTTTTCATTAGATGTATTTATCGAGGCGGGCGTATCGCGATTTTTTTTTCCCCCGAGCCGCGGATGTTTTCCGAGGCGTCTGTCATGCGAAATTGTTTTTCTTGGACAGAGCGACGAAGGCTGAGCCCACGAAGGCTGAGCCCACTAAGGCTGAGCCCTCGCAGGCTGGGCCCACTAAGGCTGAGCCCACTAAGGCTCGCCTCGACGTCGCAACTCGTTCCCGGCAGATCCGAGGCCGGATGCGTTCGAATTTCCGTGTTTGCTCGGCGGTATCGCGGCCGATACGCGACCGACTTCGCCGCCCTTGAGTCACGATCGACCTCCCTCGAGTCAGTTACGACCGTCCTCGAATCAGTTACGACCGTCCTCGAGTCGCTCGCAGGGTGTACGCGGCGGTGAGCGAGAAGCAGTTGCTCTTCTACGCCATGGCGGATGACGTGATGCCGGTGGAGGCGGTGCCGCTGGGGCTCGCGAGGGTCCGAAGGGAGCCAGACTGCACCATTCGGATCTGCAGTGGAGTTCCGGTGAGTGGGCGGGGCGGGGCGGGGCGGGGCGGGGCGGTTTTGGTCTGATTGACCCAACCCTTTTTCGATGGTGGGATCGGTTTCCGGTCGATCGATTTCTTCGTCACGATCTTCGAAGGGTTTCGTTGTGGTCATTTCGCATATTATCAAAGGGCTGGATGATGAAAAGTGCAAAAAATGAAATCGTCTCGAATTTTTACCCAGACGTTTAAGGCGACGGTCACTGCGAGAAAAAGCGGGGCTCGTCGATAAATTCCATCGGCCCTAATCCGAAAGCTTCCATCATCGACGAAGGGGAAAGGGGTCTTCCTGAACGAAACTCGACTCTTCTCGGACACTTTTTTTTTTTTTTTTGCAATTGACCGTTTTTCATTCCGCCTTTCGATTTTCAATCCGGAAAAAAAAAAATAATGGAGCATCCCGGCGAATCACGCGGAGAAAATGACGCGATGCAAAAAATGCCGCGATTCTCAATTCCGCATCCACTCAGGAGGAAGAGACGATCCTATTGGTGGAGAAGGAGGAGGAGGCACGCGATTGGCTGGACGCCCTGACGTCATCGACCTCCCCGTCGCTCCAGGGTCTGAATCTGGAGACGGGCGCGACCGCTCCAGTGTCCCTCGGGGTGCCGTCGAGTGCAAGTGGGTCCCCTTTTTTTTTTCCTCTTTTTTTTGTTGTAATTCCGTGGGAAGGTTCCGTCGGGGATGTGGAGGGAAAGGAGGTCGGCGGTTTAGTGCCTCCCTTTTGGACCTCGTCCAAGTTTGATATTCAGATTCGCGTTGAAATCGCGTTTTCCGTGTCGCAGATGGGCCGTCGAGGCGGCGGAGGCAGCGTCCGACGGTGAGTCGCTTTCTTCCCGTTTCGCGGGCTTTTTATCGATCGACGCGCGAGACGGTTTTTCGTCGCGACAGACCCTGGTGTCGAGCGTGGGAGAAATCTCGAACCGATACGAGCGGGCCCAGATCGCCGCCCAGCAAGAAGGCCTTCGCCGGGCCATCCTCCTCAAACAACGAAAATACTCCACCGCCCTCAAGGTAAAAAAAAACCACAACCACAACCACAACCTCGACCTCAACCGCCCTCAACCCCTCCCACAGGTGGAAAACCTCGAGAAGAGCCTCGGCACCGGCAAGGTGAAGTTCTCGGAGACGGAGATCGAAGCCCTGAAGACCCGCCTGGAGTCCCTGGACGAGGAACTCGGCGAGACGGAGAAGCTGACGAAGGCGGCCGTGACGAGACTCGCCACCAAGCAGGCTTCTCATCTTCAGACCATTCAGCACTTGGGTATGTCGTTTGGCGGTTAACATCAATGTGTAATTAATCATTACTGTACCAATAATAATTAATTACATCAATACATTCTATATTTTTATTCTAATTTTTCTCTTCCATCTCTCTCACTTCATGTTAAAAATTTATTCCAATCCTGACTTTTAAATTTATTTTACGCCAATTATTATTAGTATTTTAATTTTAATATTATATATTATTTTTTATTAGTATTGTTATTTCTTACCTCTTTACCAATGAATTTCCTTTCTATGGATATCTCGTTCTGGTCTCCAGGAGCCCTGGAAACCGAGGCAACGAAATTCAACCGCTCCCCCTCGCACCCACCCCAGATCCTCGTCACCTGTTCCACGGAAGACTTGCGATCGCGGCGCCGCCGCGGAAGCCTGGAGGACGTCGCGACCTCCCCCACGGTCGCGACGCTCTTCCGCCGCTCCAGCGGCTCCGAGGTGGAAAACCAGGTCGGGTTCTCGATGCAGATGGCGCTGGAGCTCGGCACGGCGCTCATGGGCGACCCGGCGGGCCCGGTCGACCCGGTCGAGGAAGACTTGCTCGGCGGAAATATCTCTGGGTGGGCGCAGCGGGAGATCCGAGCGTTCGAGCAGATGGCTCGCGATTATTTTCGGCGGGCGGGTCAGTATCATCTCTGCGATTCCTTTCCGCATTTCTCGGTGTCGCCGGGTATGTTTGATCAGTTCTGATTCACGTCTGATTCACATCTGATTCACGTCTGATTCACGTCTGATTCACGTCTGATCCGTCGATTCCTCAAAGCGATCAATGAAGTCTTTTTTTCGTACTTGCCCCGCATGATTCATTTCCGACGTTGACGAACCAAGACTTTCAGCGAGACTTTCAGCGTGACTTTCTGCACAGTTTCGATGCCAATTGCTTGTGTATTCAATGGATTCGATGCAGTTTGAATGGCAGCGCCGGTGGCGCGCGTGCCAAAGTTATTGTTAGAACCCAGACGTCGGTGGCTCTGCGGGAAGGGAGTTATTTTCGGAAACGGCGATTATCGCGTGCGGTGAGTCACGTGACCGGCGGGAAAGTACGCTCGGTCGATTTTTATCGGCGTCGAGAGTGACTGCGTGGGAAAGTTCAATAGCTGCAGTATCTTGTGAGGAAAAATGCGGGTAAATAATTGGCAGGCATGATTTTGAACGGGATTAAAGGTTTCTGTTTTTTTTTTACATTCTGATTTATGAGCCGGAACGAGAAATATGTGCGACCGTTACGTGAGTGTACACCGTGTCGGTCATGACGTCAGGGTTACGTCATCCGTTGATGTCATTGGAGCGTCATCTGGGGTCTCGGTTCTTGGGTGCTTTCCCTCCGAAGTGCCTCGCTCTGGCAAGGTGCCCATCGACTCCGGTTCGGGTCATCCATCGTGAGGTGATCTCAAGTTCAAAATTCCCATTCAAGGTCATCAGAGGTCAATTTTCTGAGCGGAAGATGTACTCGCGGTTGATGCAGTGGAATTCACTCAATGAGGAATTACCTTGGAATTTATTTTTTTTTTTAATCCTGAATTTCACGGAAAATACGAAGGGATGTCTTGAGAGGAGTTTCACCCTTTTCTAAGGTCGCTTTTCATGCGAAGCGGTGGCGCCTGAGAGGAAGAGATAGGACGGAGAGTCGTGCCAGACAAGGGGAAGTAGGAGATGATAGGTGGAGGGAAGTGGAGGGAAAGGAAAAAAAGAGCATCCGCACAGTGGCATAGCGAGGCTCCATTCCCCCTCCCTCCTCCCCATCCACATCCACCTCCGCCTCCCTCCCCTCCCCATCCCCCTCCCCTCCCCTCGAAAATAATCTCTGGCAGTGTGGAGACTTGAAAATTGAACCCTCCTCAATGGCGACATCCTGGCTACGCCACTGATCTCGAATGTGTCCGCATGGAATAGACGAGCTCTTTCGGCTGGGCCAAATGTGCGAGAGAAACGAAACTGGAACGCCTGCCAAGTCAGCTTCTTTAATATGTTCCACCTCGATTCTGGCTTAAGTTCGTGCGTATTTTCGTGTTTACGACGATTCCGCAACAAACGCCGTGAGAAAGAAGGCGAAATGATTCTACAGGGCGGCCCAAAAAAAGGGTATATTTTTCAATGCGCATTTTACGCGTTATGTTAATTTTTTCAGATTTACATGTAATGGAAAGAAGAAAGTTACAAACTTTTTTTCACACTTGACGTATCTTAAACGATGACTTAAAAAAATAATGAATTTCAGTTATGAAAACTCCGCATTGCGCTCACCGAATGCTAAATGAACACGTGTCCAATGAACACGTGTCCAATGAACACGTGTCCAATGAACACGTGTCCAATGAACACGTGTCCAATGAACACGTGTCCAATGAACACCTGTCCAATGAACACCTGTACCCCTCCTCGACTCAGCCCACCATTCGCGAACCCAAACATCCGCTCGACGGCCCGTCACTCGAGAGAAGGGAAACGCTGACCTTTGCGGCTTTGGATTGTAGCCCTCATCACTGCGACGAGAGAGGTGGACGGAAAGGCGAGGTCTCACGAATTGCGAGGAATCCATTCGTAACGGGTATGTAAGGATGCGGATCTCGCAGCGGAGGAAATCCGAAATTCCTTGATCCTCACTGAAAAAGAAAGGAAGACGGTAAAGCCATTCATAGCGACAACGAAACGCTGGACTAAGCCCGGAAGGCAAGGCCTGGTCTCGCCGGCCTCGCGTGCCACCACCTCCTCCTCGCCTCCCCTCCAGCAAGGCTTAATGGGATCGAATGACATCGCTGCGTGACGCGATCCGGTGTCTCACGTCCTTGCAGAATTCCTGCAGACTCTACAGGTAAGCGTTTCCGTCCGCGTATCGTCGACGCACTCTCAGCCTTTCGAGCTCGTCTTGAATGCTTCGATCTGAGCCGGATTTATCTTTCAGACACGCACGCCAGCAGCTCCGTGCCAGCAACTCCGATTCGTGGGCCCTGTGCCTCCGGGGAGGCACAGGGCCCACGAATGAGCGCGATTCCATTCATGTGAAATGGTTCAAAGATTCCAGCGCGTCGGTTGCATCACCGATTCCGATTTAGCTGGGGGGAAAAAAGCATGGCTCTTTGGATTACGAAACACTCGCAAATACGGAAATGTCAACATTCTAACCTGTCACCCGAGCAACTTAAGATAGAGAGCTGCTTATAATTTTTTTTATTTTAAAACTTGAAAGGATATGACACAACTTAAATCTGTTTTCCTGCGACTTAATTAAGTTAATTAATCATTTGTGGCGATTTGTGACTTTTTACATTCAGAAAATTTAACGATTCAATCCAAAAAATTAACAATGGGAAATCCCAAGAAGAGACGTTTTGCCATAAAAATCTCCGATACGACTAGCTAATTCTACATTTTCTTCTGAAATGGCTCATGAATTTAATTATGGCCTCCTGTTTTTCTTTATTATTATTAAACATTCCACGATGGCTTTTTCAGATTACTTCTAGCGAGATTGAGATGATATCAAACAAATCCTAACCACTTAGTTTTTTTTTAATATTTAGAGTAATCAGGTGAAACCAGTTTACATTTAAGGAACTCTGGAACGACCATGTTTGAATCTGAAAAAAATAATAATAAAAATAATGAAGTTTGACAATTTCGGCGAAGACATGAAAGCGAGCCGGGGAAATATTTGAAACATGGTGACTGGTGAGAGGAGTTTGGTAAAAAATAAATATAAAAAGTTGGATTCATTACCAACTCTCAACTGGCTTTTCAAGGTTGAAAACCTAGAATTATTTTAAAAGAAATTTAATTGCTACTTTTACTCATCGAGTGCGAACAAGTGATCTTTTGCACCATTTATTATTCATTTATTCATTCATTATTTTTATTATTCATGTATTCATTCATTATTTTTATTCATTTATTATTCATTTAGTCATTCATTATTTTTATTAATTCCTATTCATCTCTATTCTCATCAAGAAACTCAAGGATCAAGTCCTTAGATCGAGTCGATGAGTCCGTAACGCAAGGGGATTGGAACGTCCAAAATGAGAGCACAGGACATTTCTTCTTCATCTTTGGAATTTCCCCCCCGATGAACGAAAGAATGGGGGAATCGGGACAGCGACGAAGAGGACCGCGTCGCCCGTTTCCCCCTCTGTCTCGTTCTCTCCTCCAAATTAAGTGGATCTCGTCTTGCGTGGCAGCCGCAGTCATGAGGTTCGAGGTAAGCCGATTCTTTCTTGCTCGGGGGCTTCGATATATTGATGGTACCGGCGAAAGGACGCGGTAAAACAGATTCGGCACTCACGGTCGATCCCCGCGGATTACTACAGGATAAATCCTTACGGAAAGGTTTTCCCGTCTTCTTTGATCCAGGGAAGGAGGAAGTGGATCTGCTTGCTGCTGCCCCTCCTCGACTGGGGGGTCCGGGATGCGGCTGGGCAGAACACGAACCCGGTCATCACCACGAACATCATTGGTGCCGGGTGAGGCCCTGGGGTCTTGGGGACTGTGAACCGGTCAAGAATAACAATTTCAAATAATCATAAACATATATATATATATTGTATATTCGAGAATAAGATTAGAGTTCTCATGAGAGGCATGTATGAGTGTTTTGCATTTCTCCCTTCGGTCTGTGATGTCAACCGCGCATCGGTACCTGTTTTCAAGGTGTAGGGGGGCCCTATTCCTATGGGGTGGGGCCCTCCTACACTTTGAGGAGGCATAAGGATCGCAAGTGGAGAGGGGATTGGATTAGGGAGGGATAAGAATAACGCATGTGTAGTAACTTGGGAATAACTGGGGGGGGGGGGGGGGAATGCCCACAAGCTAAACCCTTTGAAAACTATTGCTTCGCAGCAAAGTTTTATCTTTTCGCACTCTTATTTCTGGATCTCGTTTTGAATGCAGGGCGGTGACCGGAATTATCCCACCGAACATCGTAGGAACTGTGTTACCTTTCATCCCTCTTCTCTGCCTCTTCTCCGCCATCAAGTGAGTTCACCCAAGATTAACGCACAGCTCAGAGGAGGGGTGAGAATGAAAAAAATGAGGTAAAAAAAAATAAAGTGGAGCAGACCACCAAGAACAAGCAGGTATGCCGTCTGTATGGACATTCAATCATGTCAATATTAATATGACAGTTAATGCCCGTGGAACCGGTTTATAAGCCGGTCAGTCTAAAAGAGGAAAAAAAGTAGCTGACATCACTTTTCCTTTCCGCAGGTCGGGTAAGTTCAAACTGGCGTTCGACAACAAGCACCGAAAGTTCAAGGGACATAAGAGACCATCCGTGAACAAGATTGTCGTGCACCAGCACGTGAAGAAGCCGCACCACCACCACACCTCAGAGCCGATCTTCGTGGACCCTTCTTCCTCGTCCTCTCTGTCCTCTTCGTCGGGGGGTGTGGGGTCCTTCACGAATCACCTCGCTCCCCGTTCGCTGAGACGGGTTGACGGGGAGCCGGCTCGGAAGCGGGGGAGGTCGGGCAAGGCGGTGTCCAGGTTCAGCAAGGGGGGTTAAGGGGGTTTTCCGTCCCTTCTCTAAAAATTAGACAGCGTTGACGGTTGTCCTTAATCATTATTGTTATATGTATTTTATTTTACGAGGGACTCTCGACACGTTATGTTTCCCTATTGGCAAAAAACGACAAACTCCATGCTCACACATCTCTTCACTTTCTATCAATAGTATATCCACGTATAATTGCATTTTCATCAGTTCACGGTACTCGAGCTGAGGTCAACTTCACTGGTGTTGATTCGTAGTTATTAGTTTGACTAATTTGCCTATGCAGCAAATATACCCGAAGGCAAAATGGCTTCGACGCATGGCTGGCTGAAATGCAACATTTCGCGCAATGAGGATTTCACCCAAGCGTTCAATTCACAACGTAATTGTTGAGTTGAAATGCAATGGAAGAAGTCACTGATGAGGACACAATGTTGTGTGGGTGTTCAGGATACTCTCTGAACACCCACAATGTTGTGTGGGTGTTCAGAGAGTATCCTGAAGGGATGTGCGAATATGGACCTCGTGGTTCCAGCCAATATGGAAATAAGTTTTGTCAATTTGTTACTGTTGTTGAAAAGCCAAAAATATTGCCCGATTTTGCTCCCATGTTACCCTGATTACTTACTCCTTTACCCAGAGTCGGTATACCCCCTTGTTTTCTATTAAAACTAAAGGTTCTGCACCTGGTGTTGGTGTTATAAGCACCTGGTGTTGGTGTTATAAAGGTTGCGGTTGATGAGGTCATTTAGCCTCACTCCAAGCTCAGGCCTGATTGTGTCAAAGGCTTTTAAAGCCTTTGACATAACCCTTTTTCCTTACCCTCAAAATAAGCCCTTCTCTTCTTTCCCTGCTTTTGGTGAGGCCGGGTGTACTCCGTCTCGCTTCTGTTTATTGAGCATCGCAGCTCCTCAGACGCCAACTGGTGGCGGAACGAAGCAACTACTGCACAGCTGATGGGATTACAAACACCGTTCTTTTTGGTCGCGCGGGTTGGTCAGGAAGTTCGGAAGAGAAGAAGATAGATTGTGTCGCCTCGAAAGCGAAATTAAATGCGGCCTGCTATAGCATTTCTCCGTCCACGGAAGAAATTAGGAAACCTATGACATCCGCCGTGGTCGTTCATTCGCGTCAGTTCGTGGGAATCACGGGAGCAGAGGAGAGCTGACAGTGAGCGGTGGGATTCCTGTTGTGCGATCCGGGTCTAAGGAATCGCGACCTTCGGTGGCGACACCGTTCGCGAATGCCTCCAATATTTCTTTCGCGAAAACTTCTCGAAAGTTCTCGAAAACCTTGACGGAGTCGTTCGCAAAATCGCGCGGCGCATTGCCGCGTGACATCTGTGACTTTGACGAGTCCGCACTTACAGACTACAAATCCTAAAAAATTGCGAAAATGAAAATTCTGAAATTACGTGTTAAGCAACTGTAAATAATAAAAATAGTCATTTTCCCCTCTCAAATTGGTCCTTTCATGGAAGTGATTTTCAACCGCTGGTACTTGTACTAGCACTAGCACTAAATCGCACACATAAATAAATGAAACATCTAGCATAGTAAACTTGTTATGGAATGTTTTCCCCGTTGTAGCAACAGGTTAGTGTCAATGAATCATTGACGCAAGCACAGCATCGAGCCTGCAGAGCTTGTCTTGTAACCCCCGCCACGCTTTAAGGTTACACCTCTCGGCAGGATTCGGGAAGGGTGGCAGAGAAGGGGGGGCACGCCGGTGAACGGGAAGCAAACGCTGAAATGATGCATTTTCCGTGCAGATTTCTTCGCGATGAAGTCTAGCAGCCCGACGCCCTAAGTCGCTGATCTTGCGGATTTCATGGATTTCATATTCTCACCTCCGAACGTCCACCTGAACTTGCATACATCTCCAATTCCCGATTTGCTACTCGCCTTCGACACCGGGACTCCCAACGAACGGAATCAGGGACATATTTTCTCTCCGTTGGGAGAAATTTTCCGTTCGTAGAAAGAGAGAAAGGAAACGATTAAGAGACCGCTTCGTCCGTTTCCCTCTCTGTCGCATACCCCTCTCCAAATTAAGTGAATCTGTTGTTGTGGCAGCCTCCGTCATGGAGTTAAAGGTAAGTCGATTCTTTCTTGCTCGGGGATTCACATTTTTTGACACCGGCGAAACGACAATGCAAAGCAGATTCGGCAGAAAAAGGGAGGAAAGGGAAAAAGAAAATATAGCAGACCTCTAATGATGAATAGGACTGCCGCCTGAAAGAACAATCAATTACGTCGACATTGATGGCATAACAAACGTCCGGTGAACCTGTCTCCTCCGATCGAAGGAAAAAAAGAAAAAAACTGGAATCATTTTCTTCAAGACGGGAAAACAACAAGCGTCGAACGTTCAAGGGACATGGAAAGCCAACCGTGAACAAGGGCGATCGTCCATCAGCACGTCGGGAGCCACCACGCCTCAAAGCCGATTTTCGTGGACCCCTCCTCGTCGTCGGGGGCTGTGGGAATCACCTAACCCTCCATCCGCTGAGACGGTCTGGCGGCAAGCCGGAGCGGGAGCGAGGGAGGTCGGGCGAGGCTCCAAGTTCCTAAGGGAGCTCAGCGAATTTTCGGTCCCTTCTCCAAGAGCAGACGGCGTTGACTGTTTCCTTTAGTTCTTCCATGTCTTTACTGTTTGTTTATTGCTTCTTTTGGCTTTGAAAGTGTTCATTTATGCATGAATTGTTGTTCATTGCATATTTATGCATTAATTTGTTATGAAAACCCCAACAAGTTTCCCGAATGTCGCTTTCATGCCACCTTGATTTTTTTTTTGCAACAGGGCTCTGGCTCAAATTAAGTTCAAGGTCAAGTCAAGATTAAGTCTTGCCCCCTTGCATTCCGATTCAGGGATGCTTGAAATCCTTCGCTAGAGGACATCCAGTGACGCTAGAGACATCTAGTGTCAGTGCAAGAAAGGTCTCATTTGGTGGGTTTCATCGGTCCTGAGAATTTTCCCGCGCAGAACATTCTCATTAAAATATTTTGCTGCACGACTTTGGAATTTTCTTGAAAGTCATTGCTAATTGTTCGTCTGCTTTCCTTCTACATTATTTGAATACTGAATATTCCGCTACTATAAAATTAATGAATTATAGATACAAAATGTCCGGAATTCTGGACAACTGGACTCGAGATATTATGGGGGAAAAAGAGGGCGATAGTCATGTGGGAATGTTCGCCGGACGTATGCGCAAATTTTTGCACAATTATTGGGAATTTAGATGTCATGTATGTTTAGATTTTTCTTGCGATACTTAAACCCGACCTCATGGCAATACAAAATATGCATCGCTTATCCAAAGCAATCAATGGGTGAACGAGAAAATCCCCTTAAAAGCCATCGCTGGAAGGTATGCAGTCGGTGGGCTGCGAAAGGCCCGTAATGGCCATCCATCGCGAATGCCTTTGCATAATGAATGGGAGCGATGCCGATGATCGATTGTGGCCCTACTCTCATACCGAGTACATGAAATTCCGTATAATTTCCTCGGTCTGAGAAAGCGGTCTAGCAGGGGTTAATTAATGGAATTTCTCCCTCTTCCGTGCTCTCCTTTCCTTACCTCTCAAGGGGGAATTTGAGTTCGTGCATTCCTTAAGAGGGGATTGGGAACGGCAGGGAAACCCTGAAAGTCCTTCAACAGTGAAAGCAGTTCTCAATGCTTTTTCTTCAGATTCTTTCTCCGTTGTATTTTAATGGCAATTTGCAAAAATTGCATCATCTCCTCTCCCATATCATCGGTTAACACCACATTTTTTAAGCTTGATTCATGCTACCTGTCGAGTACACCAAGGTCAGATTGAACACTTTAATCCTGGGATATGATTTAAACTCAGGGATCGTTTTTGGTTCTGCTCCTTGTCTACCCTCACCATTGGTCTCCCCAAATCATTACTCAGCCTGAAGCAAAATGTCTATTGCAGCTCTGATTACCCTCGGTAAAGACCGATCCGGCTGGTATGGAACTCCTGAGCCTCATACATATTTCATTCGTCTTGGTCATCCTCAGCAGGAACACCCGCATCGAACTGGGACCTGGGTTACCACGGCCTTCCGAATAATTCAGTTCTATATACGCCATCGAGGACAACTCGTGACGAATTGGCTATTGGCGAAAATGACTTCCAACGGACCCAATGTTACTGCCGCACTGCTAACGAGGTGTTCTGACAAACCGGTCGAAGAGTATGATGTGGGTAAACAAATGTTCGGACCGTGAAAGTTCCAAATTCGACCTTGGCTGACCCCGATAGATGTGACGCCCGTTGCTTTGGACACGTCTGTCCCCGTGGAGACTCTAGACAAAAGTCACCCAATCTGAACCCTTCCGCCTGCATCAGTTGAATATCCAATTGAGTTAGAATAGACTGAACACGAAGGAATGTAGCCGAACTAAGAAAATAAAAATTGAAAGAATTTTTTATAGGGTCCCCCCTACCCCCATCGCACGATGAGCTGGAACTCCGGAGGTTTAGGCGATGCCATACGACCATGATAATGTAAAGTGCCTGCTTCTGTATGACAATGCCCACACTTCTGTCACTGTGGCGACCTAGCTCACGAAGCACAAGGCGAATGGCCATCCCCACGTACCCGCCAGGTCCGATGACTTGCGATTATACTAGTAAATGCGATTATTACTTTTACTCAGTCCCACTCCTTGAGAGATGCATGGCGTGAATTTCACCCAAATGATTGTGAATTCACCTACAAGGGAGCACATGCCACTAGACCCAGAGCTCGGCTTGACAGGTTTTATGTTAATGCAACCTCCCTCTCTACAGGGTGTTAAGAAAGTTGTGTCCCACTGCAGTATGCCAATAACCTCAGCAAAAATTTAAAAATCAGGAAATTTTTTAAATACACAATAACAAGGACAGTTAACTGATTTAGAATCACTTAATAGTTTTAGATATAGCCGCCCCTGGC
>CAJPEV010004357.1:0-22821 GCA_905338385.1 Darwinula stevensoni | reverse complement strand
TTGAGGTCCCTTACAACAATTATAAAGCGGAATTTCGATCCAGGGGGGTCGATTTTCATCTTCCCATAGTACCTTAATCAGGTCCTGCTGGCATCACTAGTGTGCCCAGAAATCTCAATGGGAGGGGATTGACACCCAAAAAATCGGTAACCCATCCAGTATTTGTGGCCTATTTCAAAAAAATTTTTAAGAATTGAACCTATAAAATGTATCCCAAGGTTACGACCCACGACCCCCTCCCCTTCCCCCCTTGGGCACACCCCTGACAGGTATTGAAAAAAAGAAATTTGACTGAATCACACAAGCACTTACTGAAGCAGAGATTTTTTTCAACTAAATATTTATGAGATAGATTCAATTTACTGAATAGATTCATTTTACAAAACATTAAACTAAATATATACTAAATAGTGATTGACTCACGTGTCTCATAGAGGCGAACTTGGATTCCAAAAATGCCAAAATCAATAGCCGAGATGGTGTTCAGCATCGGCATGTGAGGGATGAAAAGCTGCGTTTTCATCCTGCAATGGACACCCAAAAGTGTTATTTAAGTTTTTCTTTTTTCTTGGCAGATCTGAAGAGAAGTCACAAACGAGGAAGGAATATGCAATGCCATAATCTGACAATCCTGTTACTGCCACTTTGGGAAAGTTGATGGACTTTTTATGGATGGTTTAGTGGCAAATCAAGGATCACTGGGACCAGTCAGTCTGAGATCACAAAGAAAAAACACAAAAATGCAAAACTTGGGGATGAGAAGAATACCACTTATATCCCAGATGTTGAAATGGGTCATTTTTCTTCCTAGGCTGCTAGACTTCCAGTACTTCCTGGATTGTTGGATCGCTGTAAATTGATCAGCAACTCATGATGGCATTGTGGAAAAAAATTAGCAATAAGTGAGATTTTTAAAATGGTGCTTTACTTTTATAATACACCAATCAATAGACTTTCAGAGCACCTATTACCATTCTTCAACTCCTTCCTGCAACAAAATTCAAGCACCTTGTATTCTTCTCTGAGAGCATCAACAGGAATGAAATTGGGCATGCATCTTCCACTTTCAACACAAAATCGCTCCAGCAAATTTTCTCCATTGCCCCAGGGTTGTGGGGAACACTGGATTTGTTGGGCTGCTAAAAGTCCAAGGTCTATCTGACTAAACCACAAATGTTAACTGAACTGAAAAACAACATCAGAGATTTTATATGCCTCATTTCTCCTGAAACTCTTCATGGACCGTTTCTTTCTTTGCTGCAGTGAATGTATACATTAGGGCAGAAGTTGCCTGACATCAGTAATATTAAAAACCTGAAGAAATGTGTGGCCAACAACACTTCTAATTTATGTTCTTTCAAATGTTTGGTATCTTGAATTTGTACTATCCAAATAAAACAATTTATTAGCAAGTCAAATGTGTCTATGAATTGTCACCCTATATTTTCAAGGTGAGAAATATCAATTTCCTCTGGACAAGTTATTGTTCACAAGTGAATATCTGAAAAGAGGATTGAAATTGATGTCAGTTGACCATGGGAAGCATATAGCCCCAATTCTGTTTCAGGAAGGGAGCAATGATGCTTTGGGAATCAGGCACCCATGAAGATGTAGACAGCACGTTAAACTCACGGATTTTGGGGCGATGGTGGGGGTGAAAGCTGCTTTAATGCAAAATTTTCTCTAAAAGGTTGAGTCCGCATTGACTCCTAAAGGAACGAATTTCGAAATTGAAGGCTTGACACATCAACCGATTGGCAGCCAATTTTTTTCCTTGAAATAGAAGTTAATCAATAAATTGTTTGATTCATGTCATGTGATTCTCTGTGAATGACCATCTGATTTATCTGAAGCATCATTTTGAATTTAAGAAAAAATGAAGCTTTGTGATTAATTGATATTATTTTTTAATATGCTATTTGATAAAAAAATGTCCTTATCAATGGATATTCCGTGTCATTGGAGATAATATGATCTCTGGTTAGCCTGTGAGTGGTTGCACAGCAGGATCATAGCCGAGCTACAGCAATTCTCTTCTTTTTTCTCAGCTGCTACTCAGCTGCATGAATGATATTCCCACTTTAGATTTCATTAATTTTCTCCTCTTTCTCACAGCTGCTCACTCTGCTCTTTCCCGGCAGTGTGCTCCCTGGGATAGTTTATTGAAAAACTTGATGTGTGCGTGAGTCACATCAACTTGATGTTTCATTATGTTTCATTATGATGAGCAGGTGCATGGAAATTTTCGAGGTCAAACACACAACAACTACAGCGACTGGAACCGGGATCCGCACGGATGCAGGGGGCCGAGGGATTGAGGAGAAATGAGGAAAACGCGAAAGGGCACCTCGAACCAGAGAATTTCTTGCAAGAAAGGATCGACCAAGGACACGAGGTCCCCTGCATCAGGGTTAGCTTAAAAGTGGAATGGAAAGAAGAGGTGATGTCAGGTGAAGTGGGATGATAATAAAAATAAGTGGAATAAGGTCACGAAAAATAAAATAAAAATGAATGTACGACAAAGTCGAAAGGAAAAGACAAGAGGTGAAAAAATGTATGAAATGAAATTACCAGATGATAACGTGAAAAGGAGACAACAGAAGAGACACCCACGAAGCAGGAGTACAGAACAGTGAGAGCGCAAAGAATGACGGGTGGAATGCGCAAGGAGGGGGAAGGGGGGGGGGGAGGGGGCGGGAGGTGGGGTTAGGTGACCGAGCTGGATTGCAGGGTTGATGGGCGGTTTCAGCTTATCTATTAAATTTCCATGTCTCTTACTATAAAAGAGGGTTGGGGATTTTCATGTGCTCTATAGGAAGTTTGGAAAGATCTTCGAGCCGGTGATTGTTGGTGTTAAACTGTAAGCCGGTAGGTTGGTTGCACTTCTGCTTGGCGTAACGGACATTTTCTTTGGCGTCTCTACCCGTCTCGCCGACATTCTGATCGCAGGATTTCTTAAACGTAATTAAATAAATGACAAGGTTGGGGCAGGTCAGCGAGAAGAAAATTTCAGAAGCACAAGCGACAGGAGTGAAAACTTGAGGAGTGGGCGGGGGGGATCAGTAATAGGTTTCACTTTTGGTTTTTCTTTTATATCCCCGTGTTAAGGCATCGGAGTGTTCCAGCACGTGCTGCCATCTAAATAGACTTATTCTGAACTGCTTGCACTGATTTTGCTTCATTCTGAACGTAATAGAAAAAATGTTTAGAGGGCACCCTCACATGTTTACTCCAGCCAAAAATAGTGTTGAAAAAATGGCACGGCCAAGCAATTCTCGCTGTCGGAATCTTTCCGATGAAGATATTTCTGATATCTTTATGAATGACAAATCAGATGAAGAGGGCGAGTTTGTGTATAGTTCGTATGATACAAGTAGCGATAGTGATAATGAAGATGTGCCAGTGAGAAAATTTTGACCACATTCTCATTGCTGTTGAGGACATGTAATTGGACCAAAGACCAAATCTAAAGGTAAGGAAAATACATTTAAATAATTTATCTTAATATTAAAGGTTTTTTTAATTTTTTAAATAAAATAACTCGGCAGTGAAAGAGTTAAAGGCTATTTAGGGTGGGTTGGGGAACAACTCCTTGATGTCTTTGAAGAACTGTAATTGGCGAAATTTCCCAGGAATCAGGAGAATTCCTGGTTTGAGGAGCTCGGAATCGGTCGGTCAGAAGCCTTCCAGTGGAAACGGATTTCTTAAAATTGAGGAAATTCTCCGAAGTTTCAGAGTCGGTGTGGGTAAATTTGAGAAGTATGGTGTAATGCATTTGGGGGATTTTTGAAAGCGACGAAGTTCTCAAAACCATGATGCCACAGTAAGAAACAGTCATCAATGAGACGAAACCATTTAAATGGCTTCCTTTTTAAATTCACCTATGAAAGACGAGCAAAACTGCATCCCCATTTGCAGCTGATGCCCGTTCCGTGAACGTGAGGAGAATTTTTTTTTTGTCTGAAAGTCGCCACGGGTTGCACAGAGGGCGAAAAGGTCTTCGATGGTTGCAGCAGGACTCAAAGCGGCGACCCGGTTTTTTTTTCCCGAGAAGCGAGCACATGCTTCCATCGTGAGGATGCATGAAGGATGTCGACAGCGGCTGGGGCAAGGTCGGGCGGCAGCTGGTCAAGACTAAGGAGCTCCAGTTGGCAAAGAAAGTCGCTGGTGTCGCTAGTGTCGATTCTCTCTGTCGCGGTGCCGAAGGTGCTGAATATAGGACGCCCGGAACAATCTGGTTTCTGGATCTTAGGCAGGATATAGAAAATTAGATCGCACCCGCGTCCTCAGGATTTTGAACTCAGAATTAATTTTAATTTGCAGCAAGAGAAAATACAATTAGTAAAGGGATGAAGTTCGAATTTCAAAGTGCCACGCTCAGGTTCAATAATAGAAGATGCCTCACGTCATCATGGAACCCTCAACAAATTGTATGCAAATTCTCAGCGCGTTCCGCCTCGTAGCATTTTACAATTGAGAGACGCAGTCGAAATTTGGATCTTCCTGCTTCCTGTTTCCTCTGAGGTTAGTTAGTTTGGGTATGAGCAAAAACCCAAAAGCATTAAGTGAAAAAGTTGGAGGGTGGAGCACTCACCTGATTGAGTTTCCCTTGGGGGGAAAACAGTGCATATGTCATGAGGGGGAGGCCAGCAAGAGATGACGAAAGTAAGCCATTGCCAAACATATAGTTGCTCGAGCAGCTGTATCGATTCCAGTGACTAAAATCTGCACCAGAACCCCAATGAATTCAGAGTTATAATGTTTCCTTTAAAATGCATTTTATGCCCTTTCAAACGACACCAAAGTCACTATTGGTGCTAAATTGCTTCATGCCCACCCAATTTATTTGGTAGATGGATTAAGAACATCTTCTCTTCTGAGATCATAAACCATGTTAGTCAAGGAAATTTCAATCCTCACAGGTATATTCACGTTCTGCTTCCCCGCGTAGACTATTCCTTTGCTGACCGAAAGATGAAGAAAGAAATTATGATACAAAGGAGTGCCTTACGCATCACAGTCGTGTAGTCCTCCAAAAGCTCAGGATATAGTAAGTTATTTTTTTCTCGCCAACGAGTGAGAACTTAGTGTGTCGGCAACATTTTCATTTCCACTTTTTGACAGTTTCACATTATGATTAATTTCGTGCTACTCTTGGCCCTTTTGATAGCCCAAATTGACGTCAACGCCATCCATGGTGGTCGACTGACATTCACTTTCCTCTATTTTTTTTTTCAACTACAGTCTTGACGGATTATCAAGAGTAGTTGATTCATATTTTTTCCTTCTCTAATGTATGGTCCTTTGCATACTCTTCTCTGTACGCACATCGTGCCGACCAGGCCCTCCTTCTCTTTCCTTCCTTCCGTGAATTCCAGATCGATTGATCGCACCTCTCTGTACGTGTTGTGCTCTGAGCTGAATCCATAAATTATTCATATTCGTTCATACCATCATGGTGATAAAATATAATATCAGGCGATATCAGAGGTTGCCCATGGATCGACTCTGCACAGGGAGAGCAGAAACTCAAGTTTCCTAATTTCATCACCAGAAGCATAAAAATACCACGAGAGTAGTAATTGAGAAGACGCAACCGGTGACCGTGTGAAGAGTGTTAGGGCGAAGCTGCCCTGAGGTATTGAGCCTTGAATATATGAAAAAAAATCTTGCTTCATCGATGTCTCTAGAACAGTGACTCTTCATCGCTGGAATCCTCTCATTCCGCTAATATCCTCAAAAGCGTGTGTCGGGAAGGGATTAAAAATAATATATATTCAAGATCGAGCGTTCCATACCTGAAGATCGACCTACAGGGTGGCCACAAAAATTCCCTTTCATGAAATATTAGTTTGTTTTTTCTTAATTTTTTTGCTTTACTGTATTTCAACAAGGCAGACGTTAATGAGTTTATGGTAGAGGAAATATTAATAGCGAGTGTGTGGGTCCACGATCGTGAAAGAGACCAGACAAGTGATGAAGAAAGAAGAACCAGGTTTTCACAGAGGTTCAATAAAACTTCTCCTTCACGTGAAACATTACGGGCATGATAGAAGAAAGCATTCAGGGCAGGAAGCGTGCTCGATGCAAACTGCTCTGGTCGTCCTGCATCATGCATGTCGATATTCATGTCGACTGATTGATTGAGTGATTCATGTCGATATTGTGGAAGCATCCTGTTCCACTTCCTCCCCGGAAATCAACGTGGAACAGCAGAATCAGAGCTTCCACGCTTAACATTCCAGTAAATCTGAACCAAGGACTTGGGGTTGAGACCATTTAAGCCTGAACATGTCGATGAACTATGTAATAGAGACTTGGATGCGCGTGAAGCTGCCTGTATGGCACTGTTACAACGTTTACCCGTTCATTAGACCTAGCCACACGTTTTCTCTCAGATGCAATTCATGCGAGCAATCGGGCCATAATTTTTTTTCTTGTGCAAAGAAAACCAACAATATTTCGAGGAAATTGAGCAGCACCCACCCTATCTCATGATATGGGCAGCCATTTCCACAGATCACTTGGTTAGTTCATATTTTTTCGAAGGACCGGTTATCCACACGGCATATCTCATCATGTTGCAAAGGTGGCATTATGCTTTCGCAGATTGGGAATATTTGAATCAGGAATTCAGTGGACGATGGATTGAGATACGATCTGATGTGATGTGGCCGTCCCAAGCCCAGACCTGAAAACGTGTGATAATTGCTTTGGGGGATTTTTTCTATTTTGCTCCATCTACGCCTGTTATTGGAACCTTCTCGGCCAAATTGGCTCATCTCCGGCGAATGACTCAACTCGTAAATGTGAGCTGGCTGGCCAATCATTCGCCGGAAATGAGGCAACTTCCCCAGCTATGGCCCTACAATAAAACCAGCAAACAATTTCAACTGGGCTACGCTGAGCTTATAGCATTTTCAGGAACTTAGAATTTCAGTCAACGACCCTTTCAGGAATTGTACGTCTTGCGCACCCCCCATCCCCTCCTTTACACTCTTAGAAAAAGTAGAGCGATTTTTCTCAAAAAAGAAAGTAAAGTTGCAAACTCCAGCTTCACCACCCTTTCACTCTGGGAAAGGAGCGAATTCGCTCCATCGCCAAGGAGTGAAAAATGTTCCTCTCAGAAAGCGATAGGCATGTCATGCAAATACGCAAATCCTCATTTATACTGTGTGCTGCTTTCGCTCTCGATTTTGTCATCACGGGTGTTGACCTACATCTAACTGTACTGATTTCAGTAGATGTCAAAGGATGGACCACCTCTCACGATTCCATGAAGTGTCCACGATGTCACGATGATTTCCTCTTTCTCTCAAGTCGAAAAAAGCAGAATTCACCTGACGAGCACTCTTTTAGTAATCGATATCTCCTCTGGGGATGAACTTTTCGATCTTCACAAGGGTTATCATCAGGAATATGAGCTTATTTATGGCCTAGGCTCTATGAATCTCTCTCGAATATGTGGATTACAAATGAAGAAGTGTCCGAGTTTATTGATTCATATAATGAGACTAGGCGAGACATATGACGAGGCACTAAGCAATCCTGCGAGGGTTGATTCCCGAGAAAGAGGGAAGAGAACTCTTGTGTCCTGTGCGAAAAACGAGATCATTGCCTCCATCTAGCGGCCTGGCAAAGAACTTAAAGGTGTTCATTTCCATACGAGCGATGTGGGAGCATTAGGGAGTAAAAAGGGAGTACATTTGAAAAGCTCACAGTGGGCTCACTTTTTACTCCTTAAACGCTAGCAATTTTCTAAGAGTGTACCCATGTGGTATTCACACCTAACGATACGACTTTCCCATGGGAACGGGTAAAAAATCCCCTCATATGACCCTTGAAGTCCCCTTTCATCCCGCTGGAGGAAGTAAGACTTCCTCGCCGGGATGAGTTCTCCACCTCTAAATTTATCGGGATCCTGACCCCTTCATCCATCGGAACCCCGTCCTCGTGCCGATCGGCACTCCATTCCCGTGACAATCGCAACCCTGTCCGTATCGTTCGTTAAGTCCATCTCCACCAAAAGCAACTATTGAAGAGGACCACGCAGGCCGGACATAATCAACTAGAGGGCCGGATCCAACCCGCCGGCCGGCAGGTTGACACCACTGGGTCGGTTGATGATGACAAAAACCAAAAAATTTCTGAAGCTCCAGCTCAACGTTTTACATTCGTGGTCTGATGAAAAAGTTCCATTACTTTCTTGTTAAAAAAAAAACCACTTTAGGTAGGGGGCTAGGACTAGTGTAAGGGAGTTAACCGCACGCATGTTGAAACCTCCTTTGCGCTAAGATTAACCATTCGTGACTCACGAGTGTTGAAATCCGGTTGTTTCTGTGCTCTTCGTCGAATTTTCGATCGCGCATCATAATCCTGATGCATGATGAGTTTAGCCCACAAGGCCAGAGAGTTAACCAGGCTTACTACACAGATGTTTTGACCCGTCTGCGAGAAAAAATTAGGAGAAAACGGCCCCAACTTCTCCAAAATGAAGCCTGCTTTTTGCATCACGACAATGCTCCAGCCCATACTGCTCTCAAAATTCGAGAGTTTTTAGCTAAAAGAAATTCCTGTGTCGCCCCACCCTCCCTATTCATCGGACCTGGCTCCGTGTGACTTTTACATATTTCCCAAGATTAAGCTTCGCCTGAAAGGAAAAAGATTTGAAGACATTGCAAGCATCAAGGAAAAGACCACGAGGCAGCTTAAGAGTCTTGCACTCCAGGACTTCCAGCACTGCTTCCAGAAGTTGCAGGAGCGTTGCAATAAGTGCATAGAATCGAGGGGAGGGAATACTTTGAGGGGGACAACAATTAATTTTAATGTACTCATTAAGAATAAAGTTTACGAATAAAAGAACTGTAACTTTTTGATCAGACCTTCTATGCCTGACATGTACCGAACAAAGACTTCACGGAAATAAATAGTTGGATGCAGCTAGGAGCCAAATTCCTTACAGGCGTAGAATTTTGGGGTTAACGCAAAAATCCTTGCGTTTTCATACTTTACTAGCGAGTTCATAGCGAGTTTGCTATAGCTATGGACGCGCCTTCGGCGCTCTGCGATCTAAGGCATCCGTTTTCGATGCTCACCCCTACTAATGCAGTCAAACTCCTTTGTTCATGGGTTCAATTCTCGCACCTTTAAAGTAAAGGTGTCAAAGAACATGTTCTTAATGACGCCATGTCATCTGTAGCATGAGGATCACCAATTATTTATTGTAGGTGTGTCGTTTAGTGCTCCATTGGTTTATGCAATTCCTGTCTATGGTCGAGGCACTCCTGATAGCATATCAATCTCCAAAAAAGTAGGAGTAATAGCAGCCATATAACCACATGAGTCACTTGAAAGTTTTAACGCCTATATGGCTAATATCACTAATATCAATATAAGAATCATTGTAGGCCTGAGCAATCGTCCAAGTGTTGGATATAAGCTTGCTGAATCATTCCCATCAGGGCAAGTACCGCCAATGGCGAACTGTATCTGTAGTATGCAAACCAACATCTATTTACTTTCCATCCCGTTTCCTTTCAGGAGCAGTGTGTATCAAAGTATTATAGGCCTATGCGGCCATCCATGGGGTAGGCCTAGGCCTGCGAAATTTCTTCCCCAACCCCTCCCACAAAACGTGCCCCCAGGGCATGGACCCCCAAAGTTGGGCATTCGAAGTTAGACTTTCTCTGGAATCGACAACCCATCAGCTATTCACATTCCTTCCGTTTTGCGGAAGGCAAAGAGAGCCTGAGAATGTCTTAGGCCTAAGCGTCTGTCTGAGGGTTGGACCTAGGCTTACAAAATGAGACCACCTGGAATGAACCCCCAAGGCACTTACCCCCAAAGCTGGAATTTTTCTGGAGTCAGCAATCTAACAGCATTGTGTGTACCAAGTTTCAGCCTCTCATCATGTCTAGAATATGGTTAGAATTAGCATCAGTCAGTCACCATCATCTATATATATTAGAAGTGAAATTTTTTCTTTACGCAGCTATCCATCAGGAACTTACTTGCCAAGTTTTTTTTTTCACTTTCATGCGCCCTCTGTTTTGCTGGATCAGAAAAAATTTCGTGAAAATACGCCTTTTGCAAAATATGTGCCCTGAGCCGTTTTAACCGAAATGTACCATTTTTTTCTTACAGAAATCAATCCTCAGTGAACATGTCCACAACGTTTTAATATTATACGTTTGCCCTTCTCGCTAGTGAAAAAAAAACATGTTTGGAAAAGCCGACCCACCCTGGATACCCGGAGGGGATGCACCCTGAAAAATGAATACTCCCTCAGCTCAGTAATATTATGTCACTTATACATGTGCCAAGTTTCACCAATCCATATTTTTGTCCAATTCGGGAAAAATTTCCCCAGGGGGTGTATCGAGGCTTAATATTTGTTATTTAACTCCTTGTCTCAGTTGTCACATTCATACGAAGTTTCAGCTTTCCATGTTCATCGATTGAAATGATGCAAAAAAAATTATTTGGAAATAAATCCCCTTGAAATTTGTGCCCAGAGGGTATTTACTTCCAATGGCTGACGTTTTCTGCAGCATCCCAATAGGTAGTTACGTATGAAGTTTCATCTTTCCACACTAGCTCAATACGCCAGGACAAAAGAAAATATTGAAATCCCCGGCTTCTCAAAATATGCCCCCAGGGCATGGATCTAAAATTTTACATTTTTCCTGAAAGCATCGTCTCGGTAGGCACATCCATGCCAACTTTCTGCTTTCCATGTCTCTCCGTTTTACTCAAGCAAAAATAATGTTATTGAGGGGGAATGAGTAACAGGACATAGAAGGCAAAAAAAAACCAAGGGAAGCCCGAGGATTGAACCTCGATCGTCCAAATGTCAGTCAGATATGCTACTACTACACCACCGAACTCAGTACAACCTGTGGATTATCTGAATGCCATCCTCATCTGTCACAATATATGTTTAAGAAAAACGTCTCCTCCCAAAATTTGTACCCCCAGGGCATGTACCTCCAAAGTCGTATTTTTTCTGAACTCTGCATCCCAAAAGGTACATCTGTAACAAGTTTCAGATTTCTAACCCTTCTGGAACATGGTTAGAATTAGCCTCAGTCAGTCAGTCACCATCGTCTATATATATTAGATGATAGTAGAATTGTTTCTTTTCTCAGCTACTCATCTTTCTATTTCTTTGCAAAGTTCAACCTTTTCAGCAATCTCCGTTTTGCTGGATCAGAAAATTCAGGAAAATTTGCAAAATATGTGCCCTCAGGCGTTTTAACCGAAAAGTACCATTTTTACCGAAATCAAACCTCAGTGAACTACATGGCTACAAAGTATCAATATTATACGTTTGCCTTTTTCGCTGGTGAAAAATGATGTTTAGAAAGCCACCCACGCAAATGCTATGCCCGGAGGGGATGCACCATCAAAGCTGAATACTCCCTCAAATCCATAAGATCACGTCACTTTTATGTGTGCCAAGTCTCACCTTTCCATTTCTGTCCAATTCACCACGACAATTTCTTTTTTTTTAAACATCGCGCGTCGAGTAATTTTCCCCCGAGGATGTATCAAGGCATAACATTTTTCTTCAACTCCTTATCTTGGTAGTCGCATTCATACAATGTTGCAGCTTTCCATGTCCAACGGTTTAACTATTGCAAAAAAAATTGTGAAAACATCTCCCTTTGAAATTCATTCCCCCAGGGCATTTCTATTCCAAAGTCTGCATTTTTCTGCACGCAGCATCCCGGAAGGTAATTCTGCACCAAGTTTCATCTTTCCATATTAGCTCAATACACCAGGACAAAAAAAAAAAATTGAAAAAGTTTGCCCCTCAAAAATATGCCCCTAGGGCATGGATCCAAAATTTTGCATTTTTCCTGAACCCATTGTGTCGGTAGGCACATCCATGGCACGTTTCAGCTTTCTATTTCTCTCCGTTTTACTCTAGCCAAGGGACATGGAAGGCAAGAGAAGCCAAAAAAAAGGCATGTAATGGGCGGGAATTGAACCCAGGCCTCACGATTACGGGCTGAACGTGCAACAACTACACCACCGAAACGTTGACATACTGATACCTCTTTCGAAGACATCCTTATCCATGACGATATATATTTAAAAAAACTTCTCCCTCCAAAATATGTACCCCCAGGGCATGTACCTCCAAAGTCGGATTTTTTCTGAACTCTGCAACCCAAAAGGTACATGTGTACCAAGTTTCAGGTTTCTAACCTTTCTGGAACATGGTTAGAATTAGCGNTACATGTGTACCAAGTTTCAGGTTTCTAACCTTTCTGGAACATGGTTAGAATTAGCGTCAGTCAGTCAGTCACGATCGTCTATATATATTAGATAAGGCTCAATGATTTTTCAGTGCCCCACCTTCTTTCACCGAAAATGCATGAATCAAAAACGTATCCTGCTCTTGTAGAGACTTGATTACATCTAACACGATTCGAAGGTGTGACTCACAAGAATCAAGACGGGCAAGACGAAGAAAATAAAAGCAGTAATTTTTCGTCTTTGTAAGCCTTCGGTGACCTAAACCTTCCGATCTCCAGGCACTTCAATGAATGAATGAATCGATGCATGGTCGCGTTCGCTCAATTCTCTTTCGACAAAATGTCTTATTCGTCGACATGAGTTTTCGTGATTCGATACCAACACGTGGAAGTCTTCTATGGGTCGGCTAGTATTCAAATAATACTTCTGTAATGAAACAGCGTATAGGCAAGAATTAAACTGCTTGTTGAGACTCATGTCATGTCAACGTTGCGCCATCGCTGGTTCAACATTAAGGTTGAAGAAAATGAATTTTCAATATGAAGTCAACGTTGATAAGCAAATTTTGAATCAACATTTCAATGTTGCTGTTGAACATTAAATCAATGTTGATATACCGTTGATGTCAATGTTGAATCAATTGTTGATGAAAATGAAATTTCAATATAGATTCAATGTCGACAAGCCCATGTGGCTTCAACGTCAGCCGCATTGACGCAATAACGTTGAATCAACGTTGATTCCCTGTGAGTCTGCGATGGGATACCATATACACACCTGTCTTTGAACTCATTGAATTGAATTCATTCTGTGAGAGTGGATGCCACACCCGTTGAAAAAGTAATTTTATTCATGAACGCTCTCATTCAAATAATGTAGATATGTTAGGGTCATGCACGACGCTATTCAAAGTTTTCCTACTTGATGTAGTTGGGAAACAACGAAAACCCTCGGAATTTGGAAAATGGCATTATTAGCATGATTGAAACCAATATGGAATTACATAGCGAATAATGAAACCGGTTTGGTATGCGCCGATGCAATAGGTGAGGGGAAATGGGAAATGCGACTCACTTGATGAAGTGAAAAATGTTCATCGGATGAACATTGCGACACCGCCATACAATTTTCTCACTGAATGATCCATCTCAGAATATGATCGAGAGATAAATGCAACCCCCCCGGAGGAAATGATGCAATGGGAGTTCAAGCTTCAAGTTTCAAGTTTCTTTAGTTCTCTCTCTCTCTCATTAGATGAGGAAAGATACCGGAAAATTAGCCTTTTGCAAAAAAAAATGCGCCCTCAGGGGTATATCTAAAAAAAAGTTTTACTGGAAACTATTCTGAGAGAACTACGTGCCTACAAAGTTTCAGCTTAATCATATGCTCATTTTGTTGGTGTAAAAATATATTTGGAAAAGCCGATGCAGCCTAAAGCTGTACCTTGAGGATTTGCACTGCAAAACCTGAAATTTTCAGAACTCACCATCACCTCAGTTATTGGTGTGCCAAGTTTCCGTTTTCCATTTCTACCCAATTCGGAAGGACAAAAGAAGATTTGAAAACATCACCCCCAAAAATATACCCCAGAGCATGCATCCAAAACTTGACATTTTTCCTGAACTCAGAATCTTAGTAGGTACATCCGTGTCATGTTTCAGCTTTCTTTCTTCATCAGTTTAACTGAAGCAAAAAAAAATTGAAAAATCTCCCCTCAAAATATGTGCCTCTAGGGCATGTACCTGCAAAGCCGGATTTCTCTGAACTCTGTTTCCCAAAAGGTACATGTGTGTACCAAGTTTCAGGTTTCTTCTCTAGAACATGGTAAGAATTAGCGTCAGTCAGTCACGATCGTCTATATACCTAGGTATATTAGATATTCCAATGTTTTTGTGGCCAGCCTATGGCCCTGAATGGCAGGGTCTTGCTGGCCTGACGCTTTTGGCCTTGGATGGCTTGGCCCGTGGCCAAGAAATGCATAGAATATGATATAGTATAATATAATATATATAGGAATAGAAATATGATCTCGCGCATTAGAAATGGTAGCCATCACAACTTTCGGTCTCTTTTAGTGAAAGTACTTGATTAGATAGCATATCTGTCCAGAGATTTAGAGGAATAATTATGATCTGTTAGCACACAAGTCTTTCAAAAATTCAAAAACGTTAACAAATAATTCAAACCCTGAAAACCGAAATTAGTTAGGATAATGGCACTATTCGTGTAATCAAGACATGCGAGTGATGAAACTTGTTTGGCATGCAACGATGCACAGGTTAGCAGAAATTCGACTCACTTGAAAAAACAAAAATGTTCATTGCATGAACATTTCGAAATTCGAATAAATCGCAACACAGCGGGTTGGAAATGATGCGGTGGGATATTCTTGAACGTAATTGTAATGAAATATTACTCGAAAGGGCTTGGCATAATTTAATTTTCCCAGTCCCCCCCCCCACCCCGCAAGTAAAAGAAATGAAGCCATTCGACTCCCAACCCATAACACAAAATGCTGAAAATTAAAGACACGTTGAACACCAATGGGCGATTCGTATCGTTACCAGCCAGGAACAATGCAAAAGGTTTCCCATTCTTCATGGCATAGTTACGTGTGAAGGGCTGGACCGGGTTTGGTTTTGCGTTCGCCAAGGATACCATTTGCCGCGTGTCGATAAAGGCGGAGCTTAACCGAGACAGAAATTAGAAGCAGACCGAAGCGAAAACCTCCTTGGAATAGAAAGAAATGTGAGCAAGTAGTAATGGGAGAATATTTAAGTAATACAAGCAAGGCAAAATTAATATTCATACTTCTCTGGAAGGTCTTAGGTACAGATGGGGATATCGCAATGATCCCTACCAATCTCATCACTCTTATAACACCAAGGACCTTCATCGTCATTGTTCCAGTTCCGACAGAAGTTGTGGGTTGGGTACAAGTCGTCCGATAACCTCATGAAGATTCTTTTGAGAGTTTCAGCTGCATTTTCCTCATAGTCCGAGTACGCATCCACCTCTTTGTTCATCCGACCAGCAATCCACGGCAAGCACTTGTATCCTTTTCTGGTCACATTTTTCGTGCCTATGTATGACTCCCCTTTCGCGTCTGTTATACATTCTAGTGGGGCTGTAAAAAAAAAAGTGTAATTGCAGTTAAATCCACGTATTAGAAATGTACTAGGGAAGACCCAAGACCACAAGAACGAGTTTGATTAGCAAGTTTCACAAGAAGAGTTAGTTACTCACTGACACAATTTCCTCCAACTCGAACGTCGCAATTTTCCCCTTGACGGTGGGACAGAATGGAACGTCGCAATGTCGCCATGAACGCACAGTGCCTTCGGGGTAGATATAACATCCCGGACCACCTCCGTAGAAGTCATCGTTACGACAAAACGCGTGCCCTCCATCCAATTCATCGTGTAATATGAGTTCCCAATCCTCATCTATGAGCGTGAGCCAAGGTAGACAGGGAACCCCCCATATCGTCACGTTCAGCTTCCCCACGTACTCCGCTCCATGCCAGGTCATTTTGCATTCTGGTGGATCTATGAAACGAAAGGGATCAGTTGAAATATGAGGAGGTGATACGCACACAGGTTCATATTTATTATTGGCAACAGTGATATATAAATCCGCTTGAGACCGTGTCTTCCAATGCTGTCTATTCGGAGAAAGTGTTTTCATATCTAGTCTGAACTGTGTGTCCTGGGCTTTAGAGTGATGATATCCCTATCTCTTAAGGATATTCAATTGTCATGAAGCTGTTTGCTAAGTCTTCCCTGGGGATGAATACAACAAGGTCTTGCTAGATAAGTCGTGGAACGTTGAGATCCTGTTTCCGAAAGTTGAAGGTTGAGGAAGAGACTATAGGCAGTTTTTGGGGTCGTTCTTACGCTTTTTCCCATTCCGGAAATCCTGACGCATCACTCATGATTCATTCTCCCTAATTCTGTGCTTTCCTCCGCTTCATTAGAATTATCCCCATCCATCTGCCCAGGTAGCACATAACATTGATTCAACGCTAATTTGGTGTGGATCACATCACAACTGAGTACTACACTCACCATGAGTGTGGTACGTGGTTGTGATTGCCTTAGGCTTACATCCATGCTATCGTTCTCTTGGCAAGCAAATGTCTTTTTACGTAATGACTTTGTTTTCCATCCCAAGAAAACTTATGGATCTTTGTCATGGTAATCGGGCCCAGGTTTCAGTCAGGGTCTCTGATTAACATGTTATATCCAATGCTCCCATTCACAAAACACTCCAGTTTATGCTTCTTTGCTTCTAATATATTCCCAAATATTTTCAAAGATGTAACCGTCGATAAAGTTCCTCCCTTTCCTCTAAGAAAGTAAACACCACCCATAATAACAGAAACTCAAGGTGCTGATACAATACTGCGAGATGAGAATGGACGAACTTAGGTCTTGGCAGAACGGGATGTCGCAGTACTCCCACTTCTTCTCGACGTCGGAAACGAAGCACCATGGTCGCTCCCTATACACCCCTGGGTTTCTGCAGTGGTTATGGCCGGCATTAGCGACAGGCAAATTAGTGGGGGGATGAAAGTACTTGGTGAAAAAAGTTTTTCCTCTCGGGAAAAAATCCCAAGGAACGCCGTATGGATTTAAATCCCACGATAGGCAAGCCTTTCCAGTTTCTGTCTCGTTCTTACTTCCAATGTATTCTTTCCCTTTCTCTGATAGTCGGCACTCCGGGTAAACGCCCGTCCTGGCTCCTTTATCTTCAATTTGCCTGTTGCAGAATGGGATATCACAAAAAGCCCAACTTATACTGCCTCCATCATCGTAGTAGCACCAAGGAGCAATGTTCACACTCATGTAGTATTGTGTGTTGCCCTTCATCGTCTGCGGATTTCTGCAGAAATTGTGATGCACGTCGACGTCATATGGATCCGGGTATGCCGATTGGGAATATTGAGCGTATTTGATTTCTCTCCAAGGCAGGCATGGATCTCCTCGGATCGTCACATTCTTTCTTCCCATGTATTCCCCGCCTTGTTGAGTCAACTTGCACTCCGGTGGGACTGGTGGCAAAGAAGGGGGAAGTGCCATTTCATTTGGAATTCATACCCATCAATACATATTGATTCCACATGAAATGTCTGAGAAATATTGGTTTGGAAAGAAAGTCTTGCAACACTGCGCAAAATTTTCAAAATGTTTTAACTTAATTGATATGCAATTTGAGTCTACAATGTAATGACCATAGTTGTCTATGACATGTTCCCAACGCACGGGTAACTGCTCGATGCCCTTNGAATAGTGGAAGACGTTGCCCTTGAATGCAGTGCAGATGTTTTTCTCGGCGGCTCTCGCAGAGTGTCCTTGGAGGAACTCGTAGTAGACGATGGGGCAAAGAAATGCTTGTTCGATCGGAATCATGGCTGCCAACTAATGGCAGAAGCCGCCTTATATACATCGAGGTCAGAAGCTTCGAGAACATTCCAGCATATACAAATGCAATGCCCCGTCCATCGTTCCTTTGAAAATTTTCATAAATAGTTTTAGAAAGTGTTGCAAGACTTTCTTTCCAACCCTATATTTTCGAGTGACCTGGTTGCTCCCTGAGTCATTCCATTAGAACTCAATCAGGCAGGGCATTCGACCATCTCGGATTTCGCAATAAAACATTATCAGTAATTGCAGTTAATCTTAAGACTCCGTAAAAGAAAAAATCGGCTCCATTGGGTCTCAAGTAAGTTATATATCGCCACTCAAACTCTGAGGGAAAACGGGAACATTCCATGGATGGCAATATTTTCATCTTAGGAACCGTTCATCGTACGGAGGCTTCAATAGCTCGAATCGGAGCTCTTCGTTAGTGTAACAATTATCTTCATACATCCTCGGAGTTTCAAGGAGAGTTCAACGTCATAGTTGATTTCGAAAATGTGTAATTTAAGCAATTTTGATCGTCAAATATCCCAATGTGTTGGACAAAAAAAGCAAATTTCTCGTTACGGTAAATTATTTTTTTTTAAGTTTATGTCCACTACATAGAGAGAAATTTATCTAAAAACTTTTAATTTTCTACTTTTTGGTAATCTTTTGTCGAGTTTTTTGTTATGGCAGAGCACTTTTGGTATCATGGGTTGTGTCTCCAGGGCCAGAGATCTTTCGAATGATATATAACTTGGAATGCCATTTTTGAAGAAACGAGATTGGAAAATTCCAAAATTTGTGTTCTCAAAAATATTACTTTTAGTGGAGTAGTCGAACACAGTCGTGTAATTTTCCTCTAGAATGGGCTCTCAGAGCTTCGTATAATAAATTGGATTCGTCCCATCTGGTTTCTGCATAAATTTATATCATTGCATATTTTGCTCACAGAATAACACATTAAAAGTTTTTGTTTCGTTTGGTGCAGAAAATTTGGTTCAACCTGGAGGGGCGCTTTCAGAAGCCTCTGATTTCGATACGACAGGTCGGTAACGGGGATCAACACAGGGTCTTTCTTTCTCGTAGAGTTCCGTTCGTGGCAGTCATATAAAAGTATGGAATACGTCTCCATTATGGGAAAGTCTGCTATCTCAAATCCAAATTCACGATCAGGTTCAGAGGCAGTATTATCGGCGGCCTTGGGCAAAAAAGCGCTAGGGAAAGCAATGTCAATGAGTAAATTGAGTGACTGCCGTTTTGGCCTATAATGCTTTCTTGACCTGCTGGTTATGTTTACTTACAGGAGTTACGCTCAACTTTAAATTTACACATGACTTCACATTCCAATATCCGCAATTACGAGAGTTGTTTACGGGGGAAACCATTGAAAAAAACCGAGGACATTTCCATCATGCCTCCATGACTTTCATGTTGTAATATTCGTTAAAAAGTGCAATTAAGGCTGGTTCTAAAGCCGCGAAATTCAAGATTGGCATTTCATGACTGAATACGATGTGACTATTTCTCATCGCATTGCCAAAAATTTATAATTGATCGTACAGCTTCCAGGGATGAAATCTGTGTTAGACACTCCATGAACCCAGAGTTATAATATTTATTTAAAAAGAGAAAGTTATGAATTTTTTACTACAGCAAACAATATTGGTGCTCAATTGCTTCATTTATGGAGCATCATGTGTACAGTACGTTGAAACGACAAAAAATTGGTTAGAATGGTCTTCTTTAAATGGACTCCTCTACGTGCATGCCAATTTTCGTCAAAATCGTAGATGTTCGAGGTCACTAAAAAGAAAATTTATTGAGAAACCAACTTTTGGAGTTTTTTCTCTTCGTTATTTTCAAAAAAGGTATTCCAAGTTATATATCATTCAAAAGATCTAGGGCTCACATTCCTGGATACACTGCCCATAATACCATAAGTGCTCCGCCACATCGATAAAAACCAAAGATAACCAAAAAGTAGAAAATTAAAGGTTTTAGATGAGATTTTCTCTATGTAGTGGAGAAAAATGAAAATAAAATAATTTGCTTTCTCAGTGCAACCAAAAACGGAGTGCAACTTACCGTAACGAGAGATTTGCTTTATTGCCCAACACATTGGGATATTTGACGGGCAATATTGCCTAAATTACACATTTTTGAAATCAACTATGACGTTGAAATCACTTTGAAACTCCAAGGACGTATGAAGATAATTGTTAAACTATCGAAGAGCTCCGATTTGAGCTATTGAAGCCTCCGTACGATGAACGGTTCCTAAGATAAAAATTTTGCCATCCATGGGAATTTTTCCATTTTCCCCCACAGTTTGAGGGGCGATATATCACTTACTTCAGACCCAATGGAGCCGATTTTTTCTTTTAAGGAGTCGTAAGATTGACTGCTAACGATAAAAAGTTTTATTGCTAAATCAGAAGTGGTCAAGTGCCCTGCCTGATTGAGTTCGAATGGGGTCGAAATTACCTCGAAAGAACATAACGCCTGTCAATTGTTCCTTACCCTATAGAGAACAAGAACAATGAATTGGCTAATCCTGCCACCAATCACATATGTATCTGGATTAATATCTGGAAGAGTTTAAAAGAATGTGCAGAGGATAAATATTTGTGCACTATCTTCATGGAGCAAGAATGGCTCTTCAAAGTTGGCCTAGTTTGTAACATTTTGATTCCATAATTTTTTAGCCTGACATTGTAAAAATTCAAGGAATATTACAAGGAATATTGCAAATTTTCCTCGCTAGGAACGCGGAACAACTCATCCAATAAATCATGATGTGCCAATATTACGATTTCAATTGGCCATTAACCGGCCATCTCACTGTAAGAGCTTAGGTGACGTTGCAATGCTCCTACGGATCACCTTACCCTTCCCTTCTTCCTTGATTCCCTCATGGGAAAACTCGTCACCTTGTCAATTGTTCACTCTTAAAATACGTAAAAAAAATATAGCAATATTTTACCTGCGTCAGTGCACATTGGGATGTTACAGTATTCCCATGTGATGTTAGGGCCGGAAACGTTGCACCAAGGTCTCTTCCCAAAGTATGGATTTCGGCAGTAGTTGTGGTGAGACCAGGTGTCCCGATTAAGGAAGTAGCTCTCGTCACCGAGGTTGATGATTGGTGTTCCAGAGGGGTCAGAGGTCGTGAAGTTTAGATGTGGACCGCCTGGGTAGTCATCCGACGTTCCACCGGGATAGTCTCTCCATTTGAGACATTTCCGTCCTGATTTCGTCACACTCACTTTTCCAACATATTCCTTGCCTCTTTTCGTCAGAAGACATTCTGGATATATATGCACTTTCTCACCTGCCAATAATTAAATCCAATGTGAGAGCGACGATGAACAAAAAAATGCGAATGGAATGATTGAAGAAAGGTATCACTGAGATTTACCATGATCATTTTTGAACCTCTCATCCTCAAAACACATCTCTTAGAGATACCGTTTGTGGATAGAAATTAAGAAATCATTTTTTTACCATGTGTCATCTCCAGCTGCTCATTTTTATTTGCCAAGCTCTGCGATACTGACATGAGTGAATCGGCCTTAAGGAACACGGCAGTCAGAGTTTGAAGAAAGTCTACACATCTCCTACAGTAAGCAAGTGAAGAAATGAGCATTCCCTTTCGTATGAACTTTTAGGAAGTGGGCATTTTCTCGAAAATATTCGATCATAATTGACAACATGAACATTTACATACATAATTATATTCAAATTCACATTTACATTTCCAGAATATAAGTGCGAGGAACGAAAAAAGAAGTTCCTCTCGTTATAGATTTAAGGGTTATGCGTTTAGGGGTCAATTACCTCGGTCGTTGTCAGTCGTTGCCTATGCATTTTTTCCCAACCCCAGAACTTTTAGGTCGATTTGCTGTTTTCACAGCTATACCTCTCCTAACCTTCTAAATGGTTCTCGAAAAATCTCTCCATAAATGTCTAGAGACATGCTTCTAGAAAGTTGTCTTATACGAGGGGTAATAAGTTTTGCCCAAAAATGCATGTAGTCTACTACCATGAATATATATTGAAATTCAATGTCATGCTAGGAGAAAATCTGCAAATAAAATATGTATGGTCATGATTAGAATTTCAAGTTATCATTGGTGGTGGTACTTTTCGGCTAGTTTTATCAGGACAAAAACATATTCGAATCGGGCGATGTTAGAAATAGGAGCGACCGATAACACCTATACTGACGTCTCTCTAATATCAAACCATTTGAAATTCTTCTTGACCCACAGGAATACAAACCTTGTTTTTGCAGTCATGTTTTCCCTTTCGACTCCACCTCTTGGAAACTAAATTTTTTATTATTCTCATTTTCATATCGACTTGCCCACCTCAGAATCGCATGAAGCGTATAGTGGGCATTGGTTTAAACAGATCCAGTATTTTAAACACTGATATTTATATCTGGGTTTAAAGGATTGGAGAAGAAGAAGTGCGTGCGAAAGAATCGCACAATTTACTTTCACACTGTGTTCTAATTTCCCTCGAAGCGGCAAGGTGAGTACAACTGAAAAGATAAACAGGGAGCTCAAGGAAGTGGTTGTGAATTTTATGATGATATGCTCTCACATAGAACTGCATCCTCCCGGAAAGAGATGCACCAAGAATCCGGATTCAAAGGGGCGCATTCAGCCGTGTGAAGAAGAGCTCCATCCGAGAATCCTTTTGGATGTTCGCAGCGGAAATTGACAATCCCCCGTGCTGGGGCAGGGTACTTTCCGTTCCATCCCTCGAAGGTCACCTTCGCATTTTCGATCGTCGGATACTCTCTCAAACACAACCCTGTATTACGGAGAATATGTGTTACTACCTATGGTCGCGCCTTTACCTTGAAAAGTGATTAATTCATTTATTCTTTGCGAAATGGCAAACACTTGTTTAAAGTACGTCCCCATTGAAATACGTGACTTATGGGGACGAAAGTCTTGATTTTTATCAAAATCATTACTACTATGATTTCTAGTGTGCCTAACTTGAAATCTTTTCGTGTGTCCCTTTTTGTGAGGGTGGAGAACACATTTTTAAATACTTTCCTCCTATAATCTACGCTAAGGAAATATATTTCAAAAGTAGGATTTTTCCTTTACTCAGCCATCAAACAGGTACGTCT